>NW_019104495.1:3211518-3293249 GCF_001995035.1 Momordica charantia | reverse complement strand
ATTGAGAGGATTAGTAGAATTTTTCGGGGTGGAGAGTCTTGGGAAGAAATTTGAGATTTAGTTAGATTTAATACCTCTTTATGGGTGTTGGTTTCCAATACTTTTTGTAATTATCAGTTAGGATTGATTCTTTTGAATTGGTGTCTCTTCTTGTAGGTGGTTACCCTGGCTTGTTTTTTGTTTTTTGTTTTTTTATGCCCCTTGTATATTCTTTTATATTTCTCAATGAAATCTTGGTTTATTTAAAAAAACAGAAAACAAAAAAAAACTTTAGTTACTAGGCACCATTGCAATTAATAAGGAGAAATACAAATCCAAAGTGACAAATTATTTGTGATTGCATCCCGAAAGGAGTTATAAAAATCAAACAAACATTATTATTTACCCTCAAAAATAGGATTAGACCAAGCCCCCATCCATTTCAATCAAAACAATGCCTTAAATTCAATCCAAATTCATGTTTTTAAACTAATATGACTTCTCAAACTCTTCCATCAATAAAATAAAATGTAATGTCATGGAGCTCCTCTATGCACACCTATAAATTACTTGTCACGTTTGGTTTATGTTATTCCTCCTTTATGGCAAGAATGTCTAGTAAGTTTTAATCCAATGATAGGAACAATAATAAAGATTTAAAAACATATGGGGACTAAATTACAAAAGATTAATATTGTAATTTAACCAAAAGGAAATTCTCATTTCATTAGACAAAAAGAAATAATGTTAAGCAATTCAATGTAAAGATCCACATGAATGAAAAGATGTTTTCTTGAAAAACAATATGCTACTTTACTGTTTCACAGTGATGAGAACTCTGTTTGTATGTGTGCATGTTGGTGTCTCACTATCTTTGTGCGCTTTTTAGTGAGAAAAAAAAAAGAAAAGAAAAAGACTAGATTTCGGTAGAATAATGTAACATTCACACTTTTGACAATAAATGGTTTCGTTGAAAGAAAGAAATATTTAAAAGAAAAGGTGTCAGCAATGACCAGGTTCAAGAATATTCATACCAATGTCATAGTAGATTTCAACTACATCTCGGCTTCAGCTTGTCTCCCCAAGGGCGTCTACTGTGGCTTAATGCAATTAAGGCACTACTTTATGAGTTATGGTTTGAAAGGAATCTCATAATTTCTGAGGACCGCCGTAAATCTTCGTATGAGCGGTTTAGTATAGCCAAATTCAAAGCCTCATAATGGTGTTCTTTGTCAACTCTTTTTGGGAATTATTCTCCTTCTCTTATTTGTTCTAATTGGGGAGCTTTCTGTCCTCATATTAGTTTTATGTTTTTTACATTATTCTCACTCTTTCGAGAGTTTGTATCACTGAACATTTATGTTTCTTTTCATCAATTCAATTGAGAAGTTCGTTTCTTGTTAAAAAAAAAAAAAAAACATCTTTGCACTTTCCATTCAAATAAAACCTACGTCATTAAAATTTAAAAAGGAAATGATGAACATGGAGATTAACTTGCCTTAATTTTTTTTCATTTTTCTTTTTTTGGCTATTGATTACCTTTGAGGATGCGAAGACGTTCAATAGGATTATCATCTCCATAAAACCAGATCCTTGCATTTCCTGGGTGGTAAAATTTATGGTGAAATTCCTGCAAGTTTAAAGAATAAGAAAACACAAAAAGAGAACATATAACTTCAAGATAAACCAAACAGAAGGAATTTGTGGGCAGAATGAGGTTTGCAGTTTAACTTCAATGGGAAAGGTATCGTACATACGTACGTGCACATCATTGAAGAGAGAGAGTACTATCCTTTTAGAATTTTAACTAATCAGTTAGCATAATCCTTGAGATTCAGCTCTATAAAGTTAATCAGCTAAATAAGTAGGATAGATATTAAGTTTGCACAAAAGGATAGTTAGGGTCTGATACAGTCCTATTTCAACTATAACACAACAATTAACAGAGATAAAATAACAAAAAGTTCAACAACCCTGGAACCAAAAGGCACGTAAGAGTTAAAATATACCCTTTTTTTTTAATTATCGTCAAAGATAATTGAGATAATTTGTAACTGAGTCATCAATCGGCACAACACTTATCAAGAAGTGATCATTTTACAGTTCTCTCTTCTGTGCTACATTTGCCAGTAACATTCTTGGTACTTTATCATTCTTTATAAATTTTATTTCTCGCATCAAGAGTAATATATGCTTATGTACATATACATACATAAACAAAAACATTTGTGTGTGTGTGTAGCATTTACAATTTTATAATGTAGGCCCATCTTGCCCAACCAACAGTTTCAAATAGATCATGTCAGAAAAATTATCTCGAAAACAGAAAGTTGACTACATTTTAAACTTAAAATCAATTCCAATAATAGTATGCTAAGAAAATAACCTTGAATTCCTCAAATGTGAGCTTGGGAATAACACGTGGATCACCTCCACTATCAACTCCATATGTATTATCCGGGAAAAGAGCCTGCCAAACTTTAATCAATGAAAAACCAGCTATATATACAAACAGAATAGTTYTATCATCTTACTCCAATACATTGAAAAAGTACTTATTGTTATTTTTATCAGAAGCATGACTTTCTCAACACAAATTAATCCTCGACTATGGTAAGTCAAACAGATAAGATGTATGATCTTTTCTAGAATAAGGTTTTTTTAATGGAGACATAGACCTTTTCACTCAAGATACAAAAAGGAAAGAGTAGTTACGGGACAGATTGATGGGGAGCAATATTTTGTTTGTGTTCACCTTCCCAACCTAGAGTTCGTAGGAAAAATGCAACCTTGGAAAGTTCCTCCTCAAATCTAACCTAGACTGTTGGGCTCGAGATGAGGGGGCTGCAAGGTGTTGGTACCAGAATTTGCAGGAGAGCTCTCTAGTATTTTGGAAATACTATTTTCAAGCAATCACACTCTTGTATCCTCAATCTAGTAACTATTTTCCTATGAAGATATGTGAGATCCAGAATTACCTGCTCTTTTAGGGCCCTTCGAGAAATACCTCTCTTTCCATGTACTGACACTCAAATATTTTTAGGCTCTTCTGGGAAAGATTCCAGAATTTTCTCTTCCTTTAAGACTCTTCAGAAGGTTAGATTCAAAATTCTTTATCAATGTCTCAACATTCGGAAGTTATATGGCTCTTGTTCTGTGCAAGATTTAAAGGGATTGGAAAGAATGGCCATAATTGAGCATTGTTTTACCAGGAAAACTGTAAAATGGGCTCTTAATTTCTCTCATTTCCATCTACTTCAAATCAAGTGGCTACTAGCTGGATATGCTTTTGAAAGATTAATTCATACATTTGTTATTGGTTTTATGTTGACTTCTGTCTGTAGTTGTATTTCTGATGGGTAGGGTAGCATTTCTACCTTTTCTTTCCTATTCTAAATGACTCTTAGTGAAGGTTGCACACGACCATTATGGACATACAAGCAAATGAGTTTTTGCTCCATTATCCTTGTAATATTCACGGAATTAGAGCTGGTATTCTAAGGTTTCTTTTTTTTTTCCAGCTTTCAATGATGGATTATTCTAGCAAAGGTAATGCTACTTGGATAAAAAAGTTGAAATCTTCTAATCATAAAGACCCACAGACACCATTTTTCTGATCAAAACTACAGGCACAACATGAAGAAAGGTTCCAGGATTTAGGAGGGGGAAAGAAAACCAAGAGAGATAAAAAAACAAAATGGTTCTTGCCTGTTGAGTAGCACGTCCTAAGATATTGTCAGGCTGTGAGTAAACTCCTTTCATTTCATTGAACACCACCCCTACCATTAAGAAAAGCTTTAGTGAAGAAAAAAAGAATCCAACGTTTTCTCTTGTGCCAGTTGAGAAAATATTGCACGACAACGAGTATATGCAACAGGATATTACCTTTATAAGATATGTCTTCTGATGGATCGTTTAGTTCATAATGCCAACCCTCCTGTTGAAACGTCTTGAAGTCCTCCACGCACTTCGGAAAGAAGACCGCATCCAAGTATACATCAACAAGATTATAAAAATCCTACAGATAAAAACAAAGTCATTTCCAGACTGCTGAAAACTGAACAGTTTTCCCATCTCAACCACAACAATTGTATTTGTGACTTCAGCATATCACTAATTACCTTTGCATTTGTTGAAGCAACTGGGTAGCATGTCCTATCAGGATATGTAAATGCATTTAAAAATGTATGTAGGCTTCCTTTCAATAATTCAACAAATGGCTCCTTCACTGGGTACTTCCTTGATCCACACAGTACACTGTGTTCTAATATGTGCGGAATTCCAGTGGAATCATTCCTGTGTGAGAATTATAACTTAGATGCGCCTCGATCAACTTAAGATTTAAAGTAAACAACTAAGAATGAGTATGTATTTTCCTATAGCTCCTCTTCTGTTCTTTCATTCGTCAGTTGGTTTTTCATGAAAAATGATAGCAAGCAATCAAACAGTAAAGTCGAAACTCAAAGTGTACTTACGGTGGTGTACGGAATACAATCCCAAAGACCTTATTCTCATCATCATTCGACACGGACATCACCTCCGCACCAGTCTTCTTATGTCTAAAAAGCACCGCTTTCGATTTGCACTCACCAATAAACTCCTCAGAGACCTTCTCGAATCCAAGCTTCTCAGCAACCTCGTCCGAAACTTCAGCAAACTCTATGCTCAGAAAAAATAAAAAAGACGCTGAAGTCTACTTATCGCTACAAGTCAAAACTCAAGTGCAGTATTCCGAAATTGCTTCCACGAACTGGGTTTGAAATGTAATTCAAAAAAACAAAACAGAAATGAAAATTAAACCAAACCTGGAGGGGAGTGGGCAGGGGAAGCAGCGACAGCACGCGGAGCCAGGGACGAGAACTGTTTTCTGAAGTGGAGCGAACAAGAAGGGGAAGACGCAGGCAGTAATCTCCATTGACGACGCGGCAACGATCTTCTGCTGAGGCCGGGATTCAAACGGTGTAGTTTCCTCGGAACAAACGACGAACACGGCGGTAATGTGGAGCAAGACAACCGGTGAGCAGAGCGGAAGAGGATTCTATTGCAAACCATAGTGGAACAAGAGAGAGAACGGAGTAGAACCGACTTCTCCATTACTGGAATTTGATGAAGCTTCCAGAGAGAGGAGATGGGGTTTAATGGCTGGCGGTGAGAGGATGGGAGGTTTACGGGTGGCGCTAAAACTCGCCTGAGAAAATTTCTGGTTAATTTCAATCGAAGAATTGGGCAGATTGCGCTGTCAATTCACAATTTGAGATAACAAGATATTTCCCAATTACTTTCAAACTCTTTGTTTTTCTCTCTTTTGTAAGGGAAATTTTGCTGATAAGAATTAAGAACCGTAAAATTTGACCCACCAAGCTACAAAATTTCTTCCTCCAAGCATTTGAGTTTTCAAAAATATGTGTGCTATAGAACCAATTTTTGATCGRGAGTCTCGTTTGCCTCTTTATGTGAAATGTAAAATGTAATTTAGAAAGACTAGTATCCCACCCAGAAGGTAATGGGTTACTCCTACAGCACGTTCTTGGACAATGCGTTTTGCCAATAACCACGCCCGCTGAATAGGAACGTTAAACTAAAAGTCTATACAAAATAAATCGCAAAAAGATGTTTTAAAGTGCTCATCGTGTACACAACATGTAGAGGTGGATGATCGAACTCATAACCTCTTGGTTGTAAATATACGTCAATTACCACTAAGTTATACTTGTTTTTGTTTGATATGTATTAGGTTTGTGGAGTTATATGTATTTTTTTTGATAAAAATATAGAGTCCAATTTTGTAAATGTACCAGGTCTTGTGATAACATCTCTCTTCTTTTTTAAACTATTTATATTTACTTTAGAAGCCCCTCATCATTTGCAGACAACCTAGCCAAATTCTTGCATTTCTGTCTAGATGCTTGCTCATTGAAAGTGAATTAATGGGGAGGGGGTGGCCAGTGGCCTCCTTCTCTCATCTCCTTATCTTTTCTAAGAAGGACACGTTTTCTCTCAGTTTTTTATTGAGTTTTTTAGATTGCATTTCTCTCTATTTTGTTGTAGTCTTGTCGTTCTTCTTCTTTTTTCCAAGGAGTAAGTTGCATGATTTGAGATATCATGGGGCTCTTTTTGGTTTGGAGGAGATTTTCGGGGAGGATCCTTCTTCCCCGCTGGTTTCTATGGTGGCAGATGATGGTTGGATTTCGAGGATCCTTCTATCGGGAGATGATAGTGCCAATTGGGGCTAATAAATCAAAAGAAACATAGCTTCGTTATCAAAATATTTCAAAGAGTTTTCAGGTATCAAATTTGAGAAGGCACTCGCTTGTGATCTATTGGGATGACTTTTCATCTTTTTCGAGTCCTGATTTTAGAAGATTTCCATGGTCCAAGGGCAAAGATGACGGAGGAGAAGGTGGGCGACGACATAGGTGTGGTGGAGGATCACCACTATTCTTTTTTTTAGTACAACAAGTGGAGTGAGAGAATTTGAACTCGTGACCTCTGTGATCACCACTACTATGAACTTATCCTTAATGGTCCTATTTCTTATTAATGCAGTGTTTATTTGATCTCAAATAAAATAAAAAATAATAAACCTAGCCAAATTATTTTTCATCGTTAAAAAAAAACAATCTATAGGATTCTATTAAAAACTGTTAATACACAATTCTCATAATAGAGAATAAATTATATATGAAATTTAAGGCCATTTTATATATTAATTCAACAATTACAGATATGAATCGGATCATTACTAGTAAAAAATAAAAAAAAAAAAGGAATTTTCTACTTGCAAAGAACAATTTCGATCTCCATCATACGTAACACTTAACTTATATAAGCAATTATGGTAAAATATAACTTAAAAATAAATTATTCCTTTCCTCCTTATTTCATCTCTTTGCTAGTTTTATAAGCTCAAAACTAATTTTCTATAAATTAAAATATAAAATTTTTGTTATGCTATTTATGTAATTTCGTCTCTATTACTATTATTTTGTGTTGACAAAATTTCATGTCTATTTTAAGACGCAGTCAAAGTCCAAATCCAACAAATAATCAGACAAGGTCACGTTTGTAATAACTTATTAAGTTTTTTTTTCCCTTTTTTTTTTATGTCGGGATTTAAAAATATTATTTAATATTTAATGGTTTAAATTTTCATTTTCTTAAATTTGTTAAAAATAGCTATTATAAATCTTGCTAGATTAAATTTCTCCTTATGATATCCACAAATTTAATATTCACCTTCAATTTATGTGGTCCAAATACAAATTCACATTAAGATATTAATATACTTAATCAAAGTCACGTCATTGATTTGTTATAAAATAAAGATAAGAATTAAAATAATTATTTTTCATAAATTTATGGACTAGGACATAATAGTTTGTCGATACATCTAGTACCATCKAGAGTTGTTAYGTGGGGATGGAGAACCTCGTTTCAATCCTCATCCCTGCAAAATATATTTTGTGTCGGGGCAAAGATTTTATGTGGAAAATTAATTATTTACCCTTTATTATTATTAACTTTTAAAATAATTAATCAATTACATAATTCTTTAAAAGAAATGTATAACTAAATGTTTACTTTATACTGTGAAATCCATAGCTAGATACGTTTGGAGAATTCTCATTTAAAAAAAAAGTTATCAAACGATCTAATAAAACAATATAATATACTATTTCATCTTAGTTCATTTATCCCTATAAAAGTGTTAAAATGTAAACATATCATAATAAATTTGTTAATATATAAAAAATGGAATAGGAGTACGAGTACGAGGATGGGGAAYGTATTTTCCGTCCCATACCTATTTAGATGACGGGGACAAAATGTTCCCCATCTTCATCSTACGTGCTTAAACAGAGATTTTATGCACGAAAAACAAACACTCTACCATAAAAAATGATGATTTAATCCACATCATGTAATTATTGAATAAAAAAAAGACTGAAAAATATATTTTAAAAGTTCAAAAATCAGAATATAACAAATCTATAAATTTACATGCCATAATAAGTAATTTAAAAATTTAGACACTAAAACTAAAACTAGATTTAAACCTAATTTAATCAAATTTGTTTAAAGTTGGACGGCACGAATTTGCCACCTTCATTTATTTAAATAAAAAAAGTCGAACTTTTTACTTTAAAAAAAAAAAAAAGCAAAAGACAGAGCAGGAGAGGGCAAAACGCTGTCGTTTTGTGTGGAAGAAGATGAAGAATCTGCCGAGCCGTACGAGAGACTGCGTCCAAGGCAAAAAGGCTGAACAAATCCGAAAAGCCAAGAACCAAAATCAAAAGAGAAAAAAAAAAGAAAAAAAATAAACGAAGTGAGGTTGCAACGGTCGAAGCTCAAAATCATCTCGTTCTTCACGAGAAAGCCTCAAAACCCATAAATTTTTCTTTTTCCTTGTTCCCCCTTTTCTCCACTATTTCTCTTTCTTCGATTTCCCCCTTTCCCCCCTTCTTTTTCTCTCTCTGTTCATCTTTTTTTCTCTTTTTTGTTATTTGACTGAGGAGAGGAGAGCGATGGGAGGGGGAAGTCCCAGAAAGAAAATAAAGGCAAAGCGAAGAAGATTCTGAGCTCCCAAATGCCCTTTTCCTTCTTTTTCTTTTTACCCTCTAAACAATGGCGGACGATCCCAGTTTCTTGACCAAGGTAATGCCTAAAAGAACACATTTCACCCCTTTTAACGTTCATGTCTTATTGTCTTTTTCCTGGGTTATTAGCATCTTTGAGTTTTTTTTTTCTTTTAAAAAAAAGTTTATTTCTAATCTATGTCATGTGAAAAGTCTTTGATCTGCGCGTTGGTTAAGCTAGCTTCTATTCCTGAAATTTCGTATTTATATTCGAGCTCGTAATCCAACTTGGATTTCCCATTCTCATTTCTGATTTCTTTATACCAAGGATTTGAGATCAATACTTCTATTTTTGGGAACATAAATTAGTTTTTATATTCTCTGCACAGGTCTAGCATGTGCATATTCAATCCGAGGATGTTTTTGAGTAATTCTACGTTGACCCTATTGGCTAACATAGTTAATGTTTATTGAAGTCTGGGAGGTCAATCTGTTTGGCTCCGGGAATTGGTTATTATATTCTTATTTTCCCTCTCTGCACCTGTGAAAACCATGTTTTTGAAGGTGTAGCTTGTACATGTTGAATCCTAGGATCTTTTTGAGTAATTCTATGTCGACCCTTTAAGCTAAAATAGTTAATTTTTATCCAATCTTTTATATCGAAAGTCTGGGAGCTCAATCTGTTTGGCTCCAATCTCCGATTAATAGGCTGTAGCTTTTGCATCACAATGATTTTCATAATGGCAGGAAACTTTTATTTTAAAGGTTCCCAAGAAATCCCCATTGATGTTAAGGATGATTGTGTTAGTCTTTGCCATGGTCTGTGGTGTATTTATATGCTCAATTTGCCTGAAGCAAATTAGCACCAGCTCGAAGGTTGGATTTTTGAAAGTCCAGGTGATTGACATGCCATGTTCAAAGCCTCRTATTGATCCTTCAGACGTTCCTTTCGTGCACTTTCCTAAGCCTACAACATTTAGCAGGTAAAAGAAACATCCATTATGTGGTTTGACTTAGTTTTGAAGTTGAATAAATTGATAACTTTTAGTTTTCTGCACGTTTCTAGGGCTGAGTGCGCTTGCCACCCTGTTCGATATTTTGCCATTTTGTCGATGCAGAGATCAGGCAGTGGTTGGTTTGAGACATTATTAAATAATCATACTAACATAAGCTCCAATGGAGAGATATTCTCGGTTAAAGTTAGGAGAAGTAATATTTCAACCATTGTTGAAACATTGGATAAAGTTTACAATCTGGACTGGTTTAGTAGTGCCTCGAAAAATGAGTGCACTGCAGCTGTTGGCCTTAAGTGGATGCTTAATCAGGTAACAACTGTACTCTTAATTCATTTAGTTTCATTTGTACATTTCACTTTCATGTGCAGCACTTGCGTTGCATGATGCTTACATCGTTGTGATAACATTATATATGTGCTTATCTATTTCACTAAAATATTGTTCCATTTTGATTAGTTTCCGAGTTGATTTTTGATGCCTTGTTTTATTACCTTTTTTTTTTTTTTAATGAGAAACCGAGTTTTCATGGAGAAAAATGAGAGAATATTTAATGACATGAAAAAAGGGTCCAACAAAAGAAGCTAAAACAAGACTTGGACTAACCGAACTAAAAAGAGCTCCAATCCAAAAGAGAATTGGTGAATACAAAGGGCCTTAGAAACTGAACTGCACAAAGAGGCATTAAACCTAGCAAGAGCTCAAACCTCTTCTCAAGACCTCTTAAAGCCTCTAAAAATTCTATTATTTCTCTCAATAGCCCACAAGATAGCAAAAGAACAAGCATGCCAAAGAACTCTGTCCTTATTGTGTGAAAGAGATGATGCAACAAAACCTCATCCATCGTAGAGTAACAATCTCTATTGTGTGGCATACTAATACTGAACGCCTCCATAGAACACTGTTATGAGTGAGCCTCTTGATGTAGCATATTATATGAATAATTAATAGTTTTTAAATTTTCATTAGAACTATTAATTGTTTTAGGTGGTCATTAGTTAATTGACTTAGTTTGATTAGTTAGCTTAAATTCTCCATTAAGTGGATGGTTAATCCTTTGTATTTGAATATTTTGATCATTAATAAATATTCTGGTTTAGAGTTCTTGGGAGATTTTCTCCTTTGATACTTGGTTGTATCACCTCTGGAATATTTGCTGCATGAAAAATTGCATTCATTGACCTTTTTTCTAACTTGTAATTGTTATGACAGTAGGGTAAACAAATGTACTTTAATTATTTATCTTTTAAAGAGTTTTGCTCTGTTTAATTTTTATATGTTATATGTGGATCATGATTTCGTGTAAGCACACACCTTTTTCGTATGGAGTCTTTATTCCTATATCTCCTTGGACTAATAATAGAACGCTGCAACTCATTCTGGTTGGCATTTGCAACTAATTATTTGCTGCATTTCTGCTGTAAGAGACTAAAAGTTTCACTGTAGCTAAATGTGTTTGATGCATTTTTTAGTTTGGTTGATGCTTTCAGTTATTCGAGCTACTGTATTTTTTGTACATGTCTTGTTGATGTTTATGTTTAAACAAACTTGGACGAGCTTTCCTAGACTACTAGACGATGCGGAAAACTCCAATGCCCTTTAAGATTTTCAACGTACCAGGATCTGGGAGTTATGTTTTTGAAACAAAATTCATTGTTTAGAAAATTAAGGTTGTGTACTTCTACCCTCAAGTTTCAGAGGGGTTGAGGATGGTGTATGAGCCAAGCTTCAAATATTGTCATGGAAGTATTAAGGGGAAGAAGCAATATAGTACAATCTATTGCGAATTTCCAATAAAAATAGAGGCAGGTCTTATAAGTTATAATGCTGGCTGGGGATATGTTGTCTTATCTCAATAGTACAAAATCTGTCAAAGACGATGGTTGGGGGGAATGCTGGACTTTTTAAGGTTGGGTTGCTTGGAATCTGTCGAATAGGAGCTCTTCTTTCTATATTCAACCTACTGTCTATCTTGATACACCTGTGTCACAATGGAGGATTTTTGAGTAAGGAAGCGGGAGCATTGGTCAAGAGAGAGAAAGAAGAGAAACTATAGATCATGAAAATCATATTAGCTACACCAAATCTGATACGCCTTTTTTTTTTCTTGTTATCCTAATTTTTGACTCACCGGATTGGTAACCCCTTTGTGTGCATGATTATGTGCAACTTGCCCTGATGCTTCCATTCTTTTTAATGAACTCTAGTTTCTTATTAGGACGAGAAAAAAAGGGGGGAAAAAGAGACTTTGACCTTGACTATGTTACTTGTTTTTCTCTTCATAAAAGTATTATTCTTTTGCTCGTGGAATAAAGATTGTGTTAGCCTCAAATCTCCTTGAATTTTCTAAGACCTGAGTTTCAAGTTCTCTGAATGTGCGGGTGGATCATGTACATGCATGCTATGTTTATTCTTGGTGAGGTGAACTGACCTTTCCTGGCGTTACCACAAACCGAGACATGTCGCTATTTTGAGCTCTTGAATCCTTGATCATGTTGATGAAAAATAACGGTGTCCTTGCTTGTATCTATCTCTATCTTTGCAGGGGTTGATGCAGCACCATGTAGAAATAGTAGAGTACTTCAAACGTCGTGGGGTTTCTGCTATTTTCCTATTCCGAAGAAACCTCCTACGCAGAATGATCTCAGTACTTGCAAATTCTTACGATCGAGATGCTAAGTTGTTGAATGGAACTCACAAGTCTCATGTGCATTCACACCATGAGGTTTTGCTCTTTTATCCTCTCATTCAATATCTGTTTTCTTTTCCAGTCTCTCCCAAACACACTAAAAAAATATCATAGAAATGTTTCAGGCAAACATACTTGCAAAATACAAGCCTGTAATCAATGCCACTCTCTTGATACCCAATTTGAGGCAAGTAGAAGAGACAACAACCAAAGCACTGGAATACTTCAAGAGCACTCGGCACATCGTGTTGTATTACGAAGACGTAGTTAGTAACCGCACTGTAAGACACTACTAAAACCACGAACCGAGTCCCCATCTGGGCTTCCTCATTTTGGTGGAGGGCCATTTTCTTACGAACTCTTGTTGTGGTTGCAGAAATTAAAAGATGTTCAAAACTTTCTGAGGGTTCCACAGAGGAAGTTGAAGAGTCGCCAAGTGAAGATACACCGAGGCCCGCTGTCGAACCACATAGAGAACTGGGAAGATGTCCAGAAGGCACTGCACGGAAGCCCATATGAGAGCTTTTTACTCGCAAACTACCGGAAAAGTAAATGAAAGATACTCGACAGGACAGAGGCAGGCAAGCTAAAGAAGAAGGCTGTATATATAGCATCCTCAGCAAGTGTTCATCATCATTTTGTGCCACAAGTATCACCACAGGAGGAGGATAGAGCCATCCTTATTCCCTTCTGTTGCAATTTTGGCTGTGGCACAGTCTGTTATTTTTTAGCTTTATTTTCTGATTCTCTTCCTCTTTTTTTCCTTTTCTTTTTTTCTTCGAGTAATATTCAGTTCATTCTTTGATCTCTTTTCTTCTATTTTGCACTCAACATTTTTAACACCCCACTAATCATGAGAAAAGTTCACACATATATATATTGAAATAGTCTTTTATTTTTGGAAGGGAAACTGTAACAAGATCACAGGCATTTTTATTCCACCCGTTCTTGAAACTGACAAAAGTTCATGGCTCGATTGATAATGTTCATGTCTTTTTGTTTCTATTTCTTTATTTTTAATGTAGAAAAATGTGTTGCATGGTTTCAACCTCCAAGAATTCAAGTATGATAAATAATCTTTTTTATTTATGTTTTGGAACAAATTGGAAATGAGAACAAGAAAAAAGAAACTTGTTTTGATTGTTCCCAAAATTTCTATACAATTGTATGTTCTAAAAAAAGGAGAAACAATAAATAAAATTAGTTGTAAAATGCTTAGATTTATTAAGAAAATTGGAAACGAGAAACAAGAAACGGGAACGTTACCAAACGAGTCTTAATTTACTTACTCTTTTGATTAATTATTTATCATTCTAAATAAAATGTTATTTTTCTTTAAACAATGTTAGGTTAAAATAGTATTTTAAGCTGTAGTTCATTTTTGTCTCTATTTTCATAATGTTTATTTTGATTCTTCTACTTTCAATGGTCCTTGTGTAATTTTAGTCTATATACTCTAACAAAAGTGCCAATTTTGATTCTTATTTTCAAAATTTTAACATAAATTCTACACGTAACGAAAAATTCTTTAATATAACATTTCAACAAATATAATGATCAGTGTAGTGTTGTATTGAAATCATGATAGAAAAATGAACATTTTAAAAATAGAACTCCAAGAAACTTGTGAAAATAAAAGGAAAAACTTCAAAAAAAAACTAGGTCTAAGATCTCATTGAAAAAGTTTCTCAAACCCTAAATCTATCATATTTGAGATGACTCATTGTTGTATCATATTATCATAGTAGTACAAAAATTTACTCTTCAAGTCCCCAAAAAATAAATAAAAAAATAAAATTCAATATGGTAGGTGTTGGATGAAACTTTTCTACATGGCCCCATATTTTTTAGAATTTTCACAATTGACCCATTATTTAAGGGTTGTTGTGGATGCACATGCAACTGTTTTTAAACTTTGACATTCAAAAGAAAATATAAGACAAAAATCAAGGACACCTTTAATGAATCAATCAGCCACATGTTATAATTGAGTCATTTTTATATTTATAAATATTTTGAGTTCACATTGTTAATATATGTATTGATTTTGGTCCAAATGAATCAACATTTAGCTATTATATATATATAATAGAATTAAATAATTTTTGTGTTTAGTTTATTTTATTTTCTAAATTTTAAGAGATTTTATTTTAGTTATTAACGACAAATTAATGGAAAGGACTAAATTAGCTTTTCATATAAAAAAGGAAATTTTTTTTCATGTAAAGTTCAAAATTAAAATAAAATATATTCCTTTAAAGATTAAATAGAATATTCAATCGATTTTTTTTTAAAGTAGAATATTCACTCAAATGAAGTAAATACAAAAGTTATGACAATAGAATTTAAACTTATATGAGATATTTTGGTTGTAAAAGCTTCCATAAGTGTCATCATATTTTAAAGGAAAAACTATTATCAGAGTAGGTTTACTTAAAAAAAAAAAAAAGTAAAAATAAAATAAAGAGCAATTAAATTTGATTTTTTTTGAACTTTTATTAAATACTTATTAGTTGTTAGGGTGTTATACCAAGAGGTAGCCCCGCCCTCCTTTCTTTTTCAATCCATGGCTAATTTTTTCGATGAGATTCCTCGCAGGATCGAGTTCTCCACAGAGAATTATTCCATGTTTTTTTTTAGCGGTTTATTATTACTTTTTAAAGAAATTCTCAACTAAATTTTAATTCTTTGTCAGATCTCCCTTTCAATGGTTACATCTCCATCGATAATCTCCATTTAAAGGGAAAAATTCTTAAATTTTAAAAGACATTAAAAAAAAATCTTAAAATTTAAATTTCAAATTTCAAAATTATTAATATAACAAATCTCGAAAGGTACATAAGTAACTAACTTTTTGATATTACGTCAACATAATTATTATAAAATTAATAAAATATGACACATACTCATGTTTAACTATCACATTATACCAAGGTAGAGCAGGGTAAGCGTGTTCATGGGTTATGTTGATGTATTTTTTAGATCACACTGAATTATTCGGATTGTAAATTTATTCAATAAAAACAATTCTTCTTAAATAATGTACCTAACCAAATTCAATCATGAACTATTTGAGTTTGGTTGGTCGAGTTATTCAAATGATTCATTCAAAATAGTGTATAAGAAAAGTACATACTAATATCTTAAATATCTATTTACTTTTTTTCTATATATAATCAAAATACGTAAATTAATGTTTATTTAATAGGATGGAAAATTACACAAAAAACTGAAAATTACTTTTAAAATTTGTAGGAGAATACATAATCTATAATTTTTTTTTTGTGTAAAATTAATAAACTATGCAGAAGTATTAAATGAAATAAAATTAAAATAAATATATCCATATATACTTTTATGACAAGAAAAACAAATTATTCTAAAATTAATAATAAGTCCGGGTTTGTTTGTTTCAACCCAAATTTATTTTGAGTAAATATTTGAACCAGCTTAATCCTAAAATTTTCATTTATTTAAACTCAACCTAATCTAAACAACTTTACAATACACTTTAGATTGGATTGATTGAATTTTCCAACTGATCAAATTTTTTTAACACTCCTACCAATCACTACTATAAATTTTTGAGACCTATAAATTAAAGAAAATATTTTCCAAAATTTTAGAGAACGAAAAAGATGCATTAAAACAAAAGAAAATAAGAGAATTAAAAAAAAAAAAGTGGTAGAAATAAAAAATGAGTGGTAGTAGGAGAGGGAAATTGGTAGATGAGATCCGACACAAAAAAAGTGAGGCCAGCTTGGGCCGAAAATGTGGACTTTGGCCACCAACCAATCCCCCTCGTGTCATTGACTTTTATACACATTTCACCATTTTAATAAGTTTGGATTTATTAAATTTATAATCTAATTGTGTGAAATTTGTATTTAAATCATGTAATAAAAAAAGAGTCGTGATAATCTAAATTCACGTTGTTACTTAGCGGTGAAATTACCGTACTAGACTCACTCAAAAAAACGACGTAGGTCGAGCCATATAGGTCGGATCATCCGACCATCCAAACCAACTAAATTGAGTCGTTTGTCTAACTTAGATATCGACGGGTGTTGAGCTTAACACCATATATACCAATGTGTACAACTAATCCTTGCATGTACAGTGTTTGTTGGAATGTTCAACGTCGAAGCCCAAATTCAAATCTTACGTCAATAATCTACGAAAGTAAACCAAAATGATTGTATTTAAAAAAAAAGTTACAAATTAGACCCTATAGTTTGCAGTATTTACACGTCACACTATTTTGTCATATATGCTCTTTTACTGTAATGTTGTGTTTGTGCAACAGATAATACGTATCAATTCTTTAAGTTTTTTTTGTTCCATATTTATACTATCCAGAAAAACTCTCTTATTTTGATGTTTGATATTGATTCATTCGTATACCCATTTGTCTATAAATCTAGCACGAGACAGGAGCCGTTCTTTATTCACACTTCTTATATTACCTCAGTAGTCACACTTTTTGCCCCTCTTAGCCCCAAATGTCACGCATGAAAAGGAGAAAGTAATCATAAGAAATTAAATATTCTAAATTGCATGAATATGCATGTAGACCTTATTCTAACTTTTTCTTTTTGTTTGTTTGTATTTTTGTTTTCAAATAAATGCATCACTTTTTTATGGCATGGAATCCCCAACTTTGCCTTCTTTTCATCATTACACACCTTAATTAATTTCATCATGCTCCTCTTCTTCGTTCTTATGAAATTATACATATATGGATTCTTTGGTAATGTTTTTTTGTTTGGAGATGTTTAAAAAATCTTAATTAAGTTTGTAAAACTTGAATTCATTTACCATTGCTTTCTTTGTTTTATAACATACTTTGTGTAAAAATATTTTCGGAATTCTAGCCAAATTTTATAACCTAAAAAGAAAAAAGGTCTTCGAACTTTCTTTCCATGTTCTTTCCGAAATTTAGATAAAAGTTAAAAAAACTATTTACAAAATCCTAAGGGATTGTTTGTTTTTTGGGAATGTAGATCATCTTTTGATGCTGGAATCTCATATACCTTGAATTTCATATAACCACGTTTGTTTTGTAGGAAAATTTATAAGGATATCTGGGAAAGTATTTATTTGTGGGAATATTGTAAATTTAATATTATTTGAATTATATAAAAATTTTACTTTCATTTATTTAATATTATATTTTTATGTCAATTTTAGTTTATGTTTGGTGACTATTGGAAGAGTAAAATAAATGAAAGATTGCACCCTAGATTTGAGTTAAAAATAAATAAAGATATTATACATTGACTCATGTTTATTTTACATTTAAATGTAGTATATAAATAAAATTGTATTTAGACATTTATCAATAAATTAGTGCATATATTTATTTTTAAAATAAAATAAGTGAGAAATAAATATTATTGATGAAAAAATATTATAGAACAAAAATGACGAGGAACAAAATTGTCAAAAAAAGATGCCCTCACGGGAATCTTAAAAATCCATGTTACATTATGGCATCTAAAATTGCTCAGATGCCTTCCGTATAAGCATTCTAGAATGTTCGGATATCCAACATTCCTATCAAACAAACACGAAAATTTGGATGCCCATCTCATGGAAATCTCATATGCCCTAAAAATTTTCTTAAAGAGTTTCTCCGCTATTCACAGTAAAAGATAAATCACACTTTTCAAACTATCTTTATTTTTACTCAGATTTTTTTTAAGAGGAAGAATTTGGGTACAAGTCTTTATCATATCTCACAATCAAAACCATATACCAATAATAAGAAACAAAATTTAAGAGGAAAAGAAAGGACCCTTTGTGAAAGAAAGTATTGATTGTCTTCTATTTTTCAAGCATAAAGCCAAAAGGTAAAAGCATATAAATATTTAAGTAAAGAATTGGATTTTAAGCAGCTGCTTTAATTTCTCCAATAAAAAATGAAAAAAAAAATTATATGAAGTAAAAAATGAAGGTCCAAAAGTAAGAAAATGTGGTGCTGGCATGCAGTTAAAAGTAAGCAATGAGTTTGGAGCTCTGCCTTTTCACTTTACAACCACTCCCATGATGAATGATGATAGGTGTTAGATTTTTAAATACTATTTTAACCGACGTACTTTCGATATTGGTTTATTTTGATCTTTTATAATACTCTAGAAACGTTTATTTTGATCTATGTACTTTCAATTTTAGTTCATTTTAATTATTGTACTCTTAAAATGTCTGTTTTAGTCTTTGTACTTCAAAAAAGGTACAATTTTGATCCTTTCATTGTCATTTTTATCTAATTTCTTGCCATCACAGTTTTGGTATAACACTTCATTCAATCTCTTGAAAGGTAGCCATAAAGTGCATTATAACATTTYTATAGTATATAAAAATTTTGTTAAAATTTTGCAAAAATAGGTCAAAATGGTCGTTTTTTTAAGAGTACAGAGACTAAAATGAAGATTTAAAAGTTAAAAAATTAAAATGAACAAAAGCTAGACTCAAGTGGACATTTTTAAAGTTTAGAGAACAAAATAAAACATAAGTCAACAGACAAGGACAATATTYAACCTTAAAAAATGGTTGGAGATGAGTTAGAATTAGGGYTGAAAATTTTGAATYAGAAATGTTCTCCCTAATTTTACAAATGGGATAGTAATAATTTATTTTCTTTTTTTGAAATTTTATCCAATATTTGAAAAGTAGAATAAGGTGTTTGGAAATGATGGCCATGACTTTTAAAAACATTTTTCAAATAAGTTACAAAATAAAWTTTTTAGTAAACAAAATTAGTTAAAAAAAATTAAAATTAGAAACAAATTAATTTTGAAGTCACCATGCTAATAGTTCCAAACATTTCTTTTCTCTTTAATATATATTGGGCTTTTAATTAATTAAAGAAGACTTTTGTTGACCAAGTAATGTATCTTATTACTTTATCTTCAATTCAATAAATAAAATATAATTAGGGTTAAAATATTGTTTTGATCCTTAAAATTTATTCTTTATCTATTTTTTCCATAAAATTTAAAAGGTCCTATTTTAGTTCCAAATTTTAATAATATTATTATTTTTTGAGATAACAATAATTGTCATTGAAATCTTTGATTATAYATATATATCACCACTGATTTCTGATGAGTGCTTTAACCCAGGAGCAAATGAGCATGTAATCAGAAAAAATCAATATTTGTGTGCGGTGTCCTGCATAATATAGTCTGACGCTCGAGTTATTGATCAGAGTAGAAAAATTACTAAAAGTAAATACCTTTAGAGTTTCAGTAACAAAWTTTTCATCTACCTGGCAAAGGTGTAGTCCTTCCTTTTWAGCATGGATGGCCGATCAGGAAGGACAATGGTTAAGGTGGCAGACGTGTGCCGAGTTGTACCAGGCCATGACGGTGGAGTGTACGCTCCCGACAATCAATGGGTGGCGCCTCGACTTGTAGGCCCTCGACTTGCAGTTTGTGAGTGTCAGGTTGCAGTGCTTTGAGTCCTTGCGGTACAACAAAAGGTAGCGATGCACTCACCTTCCTGCATAACGTACAGTGTGTAATCGTCTATGGTCCCACACCTTGCTCTTGTCCCCGCAACCCAGTAAGTGTCCTACTCGAATTTACCCTCAACATGGCAATTACAAATGTGAATTCTAAAAATTTTGTAGTAAGATTTTCTTAATTTCCTTTTATCTCTTTTTCAATTTTGATGGTGTAAGATATGTCTGTAAAAGAATATCATATTTCAAAAATAAAAATTAAATTTAGAACTTATAAGAATATAATTTTTAATACTATTAAAATTAGGAGATTGTTACCGAACATAACTCGACAGTTAGGTTCTACTTTACTCATTTCTTTAAAGTTGGAGGTTCGATTTCACATCCCCTCATTTATTGTACTCACAAAACTAAGAAGTCGTTTATGATTGAATTACCAAATTTACACCACTAGAATAAATTTGATGTTAAGTCAGCATCGAATCATCCATTTTAGGATGAGTGTCCTTGGGTCTCAACCCTAATATGGTTAAAGTATTAATAATTTTTCGTATTGGTCGAAAATTTGAAACTTTTACGCCTTACCTCACAATCACAATATACTATAAACTAATATATATATATATATATATATTATTTTAACATATAATAAAAAATATATATTTTTCCCATATCAATTATTTTTATCCCTAAAATTTTAATTAATCCAAAATTTGGAGGCACATTTTGAAAAGTGGTCATGGATTTGTTATGAGGCGGCTCTTTCTCTCTCCTCAGTCAATTTTCTTCCACTCTCTCTCTCCTTCCTCTCTCCTTCCTCTGTTCTTCGTCTTCTCCCTCCTTCCGCCATTATAAAATCCTTCTCCTCTCCGCCATTCTCGAGCTAGCCCAACCACTTCCGTAAGCAGAGCCCGCCGGAGATTCAACGCCGGTCACAATGGAAGTGGCGGTTCCGGTGCCTCCCGTCGACTTCAACTTCGACAGCGCCTGCTCTTCCCCTTACATGACCGCTCCGTCCAGCCCTCGGCGGTTCGGCAACTTCTTCTTCAGCAGCGCCCCGACCTCTCCCACACGCGCCGCTGCATTCTACTACGAGTTCAACGGCTACGGCGAGGATGATGTGGGGAGGAGTTCTTCGGCGTCGGAAATCCCCTTTCTGTGGGAGGAGAAGCCAGGGTTTGCGAAATCGAGAGTCGGCGGCGGTGATGATGGTGAAAGCAGTGTTGCCGATGAGGATTTCGAATTTGATTTCAGTGGACAGTTGGAGAGGAATTCGTTGTCGGCGGAGGAGCTCTTCGATTGCGGCAAAATTAGGGCTCTGAAGCCACCGCCGTGCCATCGAGTCACCGATTCGGTCTCCTCCAATGCGTCGTCTCCGAGATCGTCAAAGATTTCGCAGGTAAACAGAAATTCATCGCTGAATCAAAAAGAAAACTCTGCTTCTAATCTCGTAGTTTTTCGATTTTACTGAACGCCTAAATTTCGACAGGGAAAGAGAATGGTCCAAGAAGCTCTCTCTCCACGCCATCACCGACGGAGAGATACCGATCCATTCGAAGAAGCTTTCAAGGCATCGACACGGAAAGCCGGCGGAATAAACCGCGCCGACACCGACGCCGACGCCGACGCCGACGCCAATCGAAATCGAGGCAGAGAAAGAACGACGAGCACCGCCTCGTCGCGGTCGTCTTCCTCCATAAGACGAACCGGAAGCCGATCGCTATCTCCTCTCCGAGTGTCGGACATCATCCTCGATTCCGGTCAAGAAATTGCTCAAAAATCGGCGGTTTCTTCGGCCATAAGCAACCAGAAAGACTCAATCTCATCATCATCGTCATCATCGGCCTCATTCCTGTCTGCATTTTCGTTCTCGAAAGGGCAGAGGAGATGGAAAATCAGAGACATGCTGCTGTTCCGGAGCGCATCGGAAGGGCGGGCGACGGAGAAGAAGGCGGCGGTGGAGGAGATGAAGAATTCGAGCTTCCGGTCGATTGAGTCGGTATCGAGTTCGAGGAGGAGAGGGGCGATTTCGGCTCACGAATTGCACTACAAAACGAACAGAGCAGTTTCAGAGGAGCTGAGGAAGAAGACGAGCTTGCCCTACAAGCATGGCCTCTTGGGCTGCCTCGGATTCAACTCCACTGTTCATCACACTTTCTCAAGAGGCCTTGGCTCTCTCACACGAGCATGAATTTTTTTTTCTTTTTTCAATTTTAGATAATTTATTTGATTCAATGTTTTCTTTGAAAAATATATAAGATTAGAATCTAATTTGTATATCTGTTTTCGAGCATAAACTCAATTGTCTATGATGTTAAAAGATATTAGCACTATAATTCACTTCGAATAAAATATATACTGAGTTTGAATCTTTACTTCTAAATCGTTAAGACATTAGCATCAAATTAATTATCTAAATTTATTTAAGAAATTATTTAATTTTGGACACAAAATTAAAAATGAATATTTTGGTCTATGTTGGAGAAGTTTTCACACAAATTTTATACACAATGAAAATTCTTTATATACAAATTTATGTCTACATTTCAAGAAATTTAATAAATGAAGTGTCATAGTTTTTGAAGATATAGGAATTAAAATGAATCAAACTTAAAAATATAGAAACTAAAATAAAAGTATAGAGACCAATCRACCAAAATCGAAAGTAGGACAAAAATAATATTTAAATCTACCGAAATTTATCATTTTGGATGATCATAAGTTGGTTAATTAGGATGTATCATAATAGATGTTGGGAGTTAAAGCATGATCCACATGGGCTGAGATATATGGTTCACGAGGTATGCAGCTCCTAGGTCGGTATGCCCATTTAGGCCGATGGTTTACCCCAAACTCATTAGGAACAAATTCTAACGTCGAAGAGTACGACCATCAGTGAAAAGTAGGTCACCGACCCCAAGAACAGTTGAATAATTTGATTCGATGGACAATTATCCATCCAACTTCTATAAATACACTTTTACTTTACTCAATCAGGTATGAAAATCTGTTGATCTGTCCCGTTCTTATTCAAAACTAACTTGAATGTTGGAGTGTTTTACCTATTTTTGCAAGTTTTCAAGCTCATCCTCCCACAACTCGCTAGGACTCCGAACACGTTGCTATGCGATGCATGGAGATTTCGACATCAAAAATAGAGATTGGACCGACCTTGGATGCCCACTTATTAGTATAAAATATTAAAAGGGTTGATTTTTAAGAAATAAATAAATTTATTGATCCACGATTATTGATGATGAAATTAGGGAGGGCGCCAGTAGTTGGCAACTGATCGCTGTTGAAAGTGAAATTACCAAGGCTTTACATAACCTCAATTTTCATTTAAAAAAAAAGGGAAATTATCCCTATCCAAAAAATTAGTATTTTTCAATCTAAACTCGTTATAAAATTTGACTAAAATTTAAAATCATTTTTCAAATGGCGAAAAACTAAACAAAGRAATTATTGACAAACAAGTTTAATTTTAAAAAATTAGAAATTTAAGAAGAAAGAAATTAAAAATATTTGGTAGGGTTAGGTTTCTTTTTAAAAAATTTCCATTATTAGGGTTAGGGTTAGGGATTTTAATTTGTTACAATGTATAGGAAATGGGACATAGGGCATTGAAGCCACAAGTCTGTAGGGACCATATAGGGAAGAAAAAATAGCACCCAAAAATTCAAAAACRTTAAAATTCTACAAAGTAGGTACAAATAATCCCAATGGCTTAGATATTGTAATTAATGTGGGGAAATTGGTATTAATTACATCCCACAAGTGATCTTAATTAATAATCTATGGCCCAACAAAATGGGAAACTTTAGACCCTTTTATTTATTTATTTATTTTGCATTTACAAACCTTKTTCCATCATTTGTATTTATTTACCCACCTCATCATTCTCTCCCCCTATCAAGAAAGTTTATTATTGAGAAAATAAATGAAGATGACCAATTTCAAAGACCATAGAGCCCACTAGCCATAGCTGAACAGTAGAATTTTAATTCTCTCGATGAATTTAGGTGGTTTGACATTTGAATTTTTTTTACCCACGTCTGGTTGACATAGTTGTGCCACCGTCTTTATTATTCTAAGTCAAACACGCTTAACTTTGAAGTTTTTATGTTTGAGTTACCGAAAAAAAATGTACACTTTCTTAATTATGCTTCCATGATCTCAAGATCTCTTTCATTTGGATGTGGTATCGATTCATCCATGTACCCTTCTTCTCAACTTTGACATCACAAGGTTGGAGCGATTTCAAATTATATCTTAACTTTTTTTTTTTTTTGGCAATTTGTCATGGTTTTCACCACTTATCTAGATTCATTAGTTCAATTTTATGAAATAAGGCTTTGATATCGGGTAAAAAATGATTTTTTTTCCTAATAATTTATTTAACAATTGTCCAAATATTCAACCTTTTGACCTTAATATTTGTTAAAAGGAAATTTCACTTCATACAATTCCCTATTTGGTTGTTTTTATTTATTTGTCAATGCAAGAGAGAAGTAAAAATGCTAAAAATCATCCCATAATAAAAAATAAAATAAAAATAAAGGTGGAAATTTAAAAAAAATTAAATTTAATTGGGAAAGCAATGGGCATGATGCCTCATGAACCACATTCAAAATAATGTTAGTGGAAAAATTGTCTCATTGATGTGTATAAATACCATAATGATAAATGATGGTTCCATATTTATCTTTTTTAGCTTCTTATTGGCCACACATCATTGTTTGGAGTTGTCATTGATTTGATACTTAATCAAATATTATATTCCAATTTTCTCAAATTTTTTTTCTAAAATTAATACATGAACCAAAAATTATAATGATAATAATAACTTTTTTCATCTATATCATGTCAACATTTCGTTCTTGTGTGTGATACATTAAATTTGTCCACATTTCGACATTTCCATTGATATTTTCATATGTTTATGAATTCGACAAGCACAGGGAGGGTGAATGATCAGACATTCCATAATATTGCATAAAAATTAATAAAATATAAAAAATATTAATAAAATATCACTGATATAGACATAATATTAATATTAATAATTTTTAACTTATTTACAGTGACTGAAATACTAAATATTTGTTATTAACTTTTTATTTTTATAAATATTTATCGACCTCAACATTTTATCAATATTTTTATAAAATTGATACATTGACATCTTCGTCGACATAACCATTTAAAATATTGGTGTTAACAACGTATTAACATTTTATCAATATTTCCATAAAATGGATACATCGACATTTAAAGCATTGGTGTTAACGACATAGACTAAATAGAAACATGATTTAAAATTTGAGGAACATAATTGAAACTCTTTAAAGTTTAGAGACTAAATACACCCAATGTTTAAAGTATAAGGACTAAATCAATAATTTAATCGAAATAAATTCAATTTAATTTAAGTTTTAAATAACCTACATTTGAGTATAATATTATTAGAACCTTCTCACAATAGCATAAAAAATATTGTAAATCAATAAATCTTATCTTTGATATTTTTTTAATACTAAACACATTTTGTTTGGATTTAAAAATAAAAAAGGGCTTGCTTGAGGAAGTTATTCACGTACGGTATCAGTGATTTTGATGTTTGATATTAATAATGGTTGAATAAAATTAAGAGTAGTATTGTAATGCAATTTGAATAATTATTTTGTATACTTATTCTATAATTTACTTCCCCAATGAGCAAAAGAAAAATCAATACCATTTTAAAGATATTTATGCAGTAGTTTGAACCCACTCGGAGGTTATTCTCTACATCATCGAATGTATTAAATTTTCTGTCATCATAGGATGACGGTCGGTAGAGATCCTCATCTCATCATTTCTTAGCAAACCTCTATAGTTACCGATGTAGTGATGAAGTCCAAAGTAATTGACCCCATATTTTTATTCAGGTCGACGTCCTACATCTCTATCTTCTCATTTAAAAAAAAACTCAAATTTATAGAAATAAGGCCGATTTAAGGTATAGAAAGTGAAGTAATTGTCTAAGGTCYCTAATTCTAGAAGGCCCCATATTCTTCATATAATATATACTACAATATATTATTATSTATTTATTTTTATTTTTAATTACGAAGGTAGGAATATAAAACAATATTTTCTATAAATYTTTTTCTTATTTTGAAACAAAAATTAATAATATATATAATTCTCAAAAAAAAGTCACAATTAATAAAAATTCCTCGTTTTTTAATTGGCTATTTTAAATTTCTTTTTACTTTTATTTTTTCATTTGCAAACAAAAATTTTCAAGTTTTTGTACCGCGTACCATACTATTTTTTTTAACGATTAAAATTTTTAAGATTTTACAAACTCTACCGTAAATATATTGTATATGTTATATTAATTTTAACTTAATTCTCTCTCTCAACTTTTTATATTTTTTGTGTCCTTCCCATGCTTCTAAATATCCGTCGACACGTTGACATGTCCATTGATATATCCATATTTCCATAGGTTCGACATCGACATGATGATGGGTGAATCAACATTTTCATCATAGTACAAGAAAATCGATTAAATGTGAAAAATATCAACAAAATGTCACTAATATATATATATATAATATCAATATTAATTATTTTTAACTAATTTAGCAAAGCAAAATGTTTATTTGTCAATTTTAATATTTTTTACAATTTTTTAATATTTCTAACTTCTACAGAAATATGCATCGATATCAACATTTTATCGATATAAGCAAAATATATTAATATGTCTATAAAGAAAAAATGGATCACGATAGTTTAAAAAGAAAAGAATAATAGACAACTTGATTGAATCTAAAAAAAATGTGCTATTGATAAATTTTTGTTTAAAATACTAGTTTGATCTATGTAGTTTCAACTTTGGTTCATTTTTGTCCCCATACTTTGTTTATTTTTGTCTCTGTACTTTAAACTTTGATTCAATTTAGTCTTTGTAATTTGAAAATGTTCATTTTAGTCCCTATATTTTTAAAAATAGATCATTTTAGTCCCTCTTTATAAAATTTTAACATATATTTTACACATAACGACAACTTTTAATATAAAGTAATGTTTACATTTGAAGAAATATATTGATTTTAGTGTCGTGTTTAAATTGTGATATAAAAAATGAGATTAAGAATAAAATTAAAGGACTAAAATGGTCACTTTTTAAAAGAAGAGGAGCCAAAAGGTACATTTTGAAAGCTCGGGGACCAAAATGAACCAAAGTTTAAAGTATAGGGACAAAAAACGAACATTTTCAAAGTACGGGGACCAAAATGAACCAAGGCTGAAAGTACATGGACCAAACTAGTATTTTAACCTAAATTTTTTTATTGAAAGTAAAAAGAATAAAAAAGATGGAATAATAAAAAAAATGATAGAGATAGACAAATTAAAAGATGAAATACAAATAGTAGACAATGACGCGGTTGAAAATGAAAAAGAAAAAATTATCATGTGTTATATATTAAAGTCTTCCTATCAGAAATTTACCCAATGTCTATATATATGTGTGTATCCTTTCAGTTTCATTCATGAATAAAAAAGAATTGATATATGATTAATTAAAAGAACGAATTAATGGAATACGACAAGACGGCTTGAATACGACATTGGCAGTCGAATGAGCCAGAAGGTAGTTTGGCGAAGACGCCGAAGCGTGATATGACGACATGTCGAAAGTAGGAGGGGAAAATAATTAATTAATTAAAAAAAGAAGGGTTAAAATAGTAAAATGGTGGGATTAAGGGGCGGTCTTTTTTTGAGCACGCCAAACCCAAATCATTAACGTGTAGCATTTAATCACGCCAAATCGATGTCCTTATTTTATTTTATTAATTATTAAACTAATTTCAATTATGATTTTTTAATTTTAATTTTATTTACTATTTACGAACCTCGGAATTCTCTTTCAAAATTATTTATTCTAACACTTTATAATAATAAATTTCTTACCTTTGTCAATTTGACTATATCTCTCGGTAATCACAAATATGACAAAATCATATGGTAAAATTAGTTAAATAACCGTCACATTTAGTTTTTTTAAATAAAAAAAAGAACGGATGTCCAATTTTAAAATGACAATTTTATCTAAATGATATAGATCTCTAATATATTTGTAATGTATCTATAATATATCTTACTAGTGATATATGTATGTGACCTACATCTGATATACTATTTATATGATGTATGTGATATACATTTGATATACTACTGATATGAATGTTTATGCTATATATATACATCTAATATACTATTGTGTGATATAATTTTTTGCTATATTTGAAAATTTAAAAAACAAGTAACATATTTTGAAATACATAAAAGATTTTTGCTACCCACTGCAATTTTCGTATATCTTAACTGGATAAAATACTTATCTTCAACTAAAAAGTTGATGGTTGGATCTTGTCCTTCGTAATTTTTGTCAAATCTTTTACTTTTTCTATTGAGCGAAATTTAATATTAAAGTTTTAAAGTTTATTTTGTCCCCAAATTTCTTACTTTACTACGTTTTAGTCATTAAAATTAAAAGTATCTATTTTTTATTCATTGTTTATTAAATGGATGACGTGATTTTAAATATGTGTATGTATTAACATGTTAAGGAAGACATGTATGGACTAATTGAGGTGAATATTAAATAAGAAGATATTGACGAGAAAAATTAATAATTATAACCAAAATGTTTTTTTTCCGTTTTCAAAATTCAAGGACTAAATAGAATAAACATAAAAGTTTAGGCATTAAAATGAGAATTAAAGTAAATTTTACATTTGGATAATGGGTGTTTTACGAGAGAAATTATCCCATCAAATTTCCATGAATTGAAGTTAGGAAAGTGACATGGGTCCAGCCAGGTCAAACTATCTAGGTTGGACCACCCAACTAAACTAGATTCGAGCCAACCTAAATCTGGTCGAACCAGTTCACACTAATCTAAGGAGACTCTCTCTATAAATAGGCGAGAGACCTAGGATGCGAGGTACGCTCTCTCGACTCTACTTTCCATTACTCTCAACGAAGCCCTTTGCTAACTTACACATTAGAGTGTGTTGGACTTATTACCACCCCGATACATATTTTTGTGTGTAGTTATTCTACGCTGGAGACTGGAATTAAATTGCTGCAATAGTTGAAATTAATGCCTTGCTATTAGTTGATTTTATTGGCTAGTTGGTTATATTTTAGTTCTCCTCAATTCTAATTAAAAAATTAGCACATTACCTGATCAAGACACTGTCATATCTTATTATATCACTTCCTACCTCCAATTTTTACCTCCAAACTTTATAAAGTATATAAATTTTCATCCTAAACTTTCAATTTCATCGTATCAAATCCTAAGCTTAAATAAGTGTTGCAATTTTATATTAGACTTACATTTTTAATTATATTGAATGCACACGAAAATATATATAATATTGTTTAACAATTCTTTAAACGAAAGTTTATCAAATAAATATTACAACACTGGTTCAAATAAATTGGTGCATAGGAGAGAATAAATGTCCCATTCTAAAGTCCAATTTGATGAAATTAAAAATTTTAAATAAAAATTGTTACACTCTTCAAAATGTTGGAGGTAAATTTTGATTTCCCCCTAATTTTAATCATTTATTCAAGTTTAGATATATAGTTTAAGTTGAATTAATTATGTGAATATTTAAATGTTTTTTTTTTCAAAAAAATAATTGTGTATCAAACCCTTTTTTTTCACTTCAGAAAAGTGTATCAAAACTTATTTACTTACAAATTATATATTAACTTTAAAATAATTCAAAAAGTAATTAATTGGTTATACACTGACGTTTGAAAATTGCACTCTTCTAATTTATAAATTTTATACAATTTCACTCCATCGAATTCAAGTCGCCAATTAATTTTTAATGAAAATCTTTTATCTCAAAAAAAAAAAGATGGTTTATCAGGTTGATTGGCCGCCTAAACCACATTCAATGATATAAATCGATTTAAACAATATAATTATTATCAAGATTTTAAATGTCGATATCTAAAAATGGTAGATGTATCAATTTTATGGAAATATCGATAAAAATATCAATAAAATATTGATATCGATAGATATTTCTAAAAAATTATAAAATAAATTGTTATAAAAATTAATTTTAACAAATAAACAGAGCTAAAATTTAGTAATATTGATATTATATACATATTAGTGATGTTTTTATATTTTGTCATTTTTTTTCTTGCGGTACTATGGAAATTTTGATTCATCATTTATGTCGATGTCGATATAAATTTTGATTCATCATTTATGTCGATGTCGAAGTCATAAACCTATATCGATATGTCAATAAAAATTTAATATCTGATTACATATGTATAAGGTAAATAGCAAATATATATTGACAAAAAAATTTTTTTAACTCAATTTGGAGCAAGAATTCAAATAAAAACAATCCTATTTATTTTTCCTCAACCAATATATATATATATATATATATATATTTGATGATCCTATTTAAAAAGAACAAGAAAATAAAACACAATTTGAATGTGATGAAAATGGANTGAAAGCCTCTAATTAATTATTAAAAGTGGGGCCAACTTTATGTGATTACATAATACATTAAATTTAATTAATATAGCAAAGTAAGACACACAAGCATGCCAAACAATCCCACCTGCCTATGCACAAAATGTTTGGTCCTTCCACTAATTTATTCCCAAGACTTATTATTCTAAAAAAATACTCCCAAAAACATTATATCTTCTTTTTTATATATATATATATATATATATATTGTTTGTATGTATTGAGTACTCATAAAAGATGAGAGAGAGGAAGAGATAAGAGAAAAAAAAATGAGATGATATTAACAAATAATAATAAATTAGTACATCAAACGTGGTATAAAGATTTGAACTTTTAATTTAAAAAAAATAATAGATGTTATTTACTGCTAATCTATGCTCAAGTTGACATAAAAAGATTTAATTAAGAGTAAATCAATACTTGTGTGTTTATCAATCAGCATACTCGAGCTAACTACCAATAAAAATTTGATAGTTTTTTAGTTTTATGATAATTAGAAATAAAAAACAAAAAAAACTCTCTTTTTCTACATTTATCTTTTGTACTTTAAAGTTTAAATTTTAAAAACATATAGTTTTTTAAATTAACTCCTAAATAGACATACATTCTCTCCCTTATATATTTTCTCTCACTAATCTTGCTTTACACATTCTCTCACTAATTTCAATTTTTTTTATTTTAATTGTTTTTTATTCAAGTCATTTTTTTTACAACTTTTATAATTTTAATTTAATTATTTGCCAATTTTTAAAATATTTGTTAAGTATTAATCACTGAAAAAACACTTGATTTTTTTTTTTTTGAAATATTAGGTCCAAACAACAAGGATTGCATCTCAAAACATTTATATTATTTCTTATAAAAAAGAATTTAGAATATATTATTTTATAACTTTTTTTATCATAGTTGTAGCCACATAGTTTCTCACTATTTTGAGAAAATGGGGGATGTTACTTCACCATTAAACTCGTTGTGAGAACTTTTGAAAGTGGAAGTATAAGCACCATGAATGCCTAGTTTAATGATTTATATTACTAGCAAATGCACATTAAGTGGTTGGAAAAACTAGAACTAATATCAAAGCAATCAAATCTAAAATAAATAAAATTAATAATAATAAAGTTCACTAGTTCAATAATAGAGGTATAATTTAGGTTAAAAAACATACCTCCCTTATTTTATACAAATGAGAGACATAACAAGACAAAATCTTCAAAAAAAAAATAATAAATTAATTTATTGAAATCACAACCATTGTCTTACTAACCATACACAACTGATAAGATTATATCAATTTAAGATACCCCTCTATAGTTTGAATTCTCCCAATCTACTCTTTATAGTTTTAGAAAAATCTCGTTGTCACTTATCAATCATAACATAGAATAAAATAAAATTGTGGAGATTCATATCAAGAGTTCATGGTCACAAGACAATCGCATGACCCTACAACATTTGGTGCCAAAAAATCCATAGGAATTAATTCCTAAGGTAAATGACCATCATGGAATTTGAACCAATTCCCTCTCAATTTACAACATACAACTTCTTGATCTTAGAACTATATGAATTTACAACTTGATCTCCTCAATTAGTTTAGTAGGTCAAGTCATGGTGCTTTACTTAGCTACTACCTGAATCGGAGATAAAAGCATGAGAGAATCACTTACAAGTTACAACACAAATGTAAAGCTTTGAAATTCAAGGCAGGGAGTTTGAGTATAAAAAAAATGAAAATGCAGAAATAAATAAAGTAGTTGATAATTAACATTATTCTATACAACAAATCAGCATAAACCCACTCGAAGTCCTTTTGTGATGGTTGAGCTGACAAAAAATTAGATGTGAAGAATTCATCTAGGATTCAAGCTCCCAATTTTCCTGTGAATGTAAAGAAAAACCAGGCAAGGGCTGAATAATTATTGATGAGAGATGACAAATGTTACTGCTCACCTTGTATAAGGTTCGGGAGATCATGTCAAATCTGATACTTGGAAGAGTCCTTCACATCCATGCCTTCGACGGTACACAATTCTGCTGGGTCATAACCGTAACCAAACAGATCCATGGAAAAAGGCGAGATCGGTTCATGCCTGCAAGTTGATTTGCCTACGGATTTTCTTCCCTCAATGGATTCTTATCTTTACAATAACCAAGTACACATGGATGAAGTAAATGTTAGACTATATCAGCCCCACACATTCCTGGTGATGCAATTCATGTAAACCTCACAATAAAGCAGCCAGATAAGAAAACAATAATAACAGGGTGATAGAAGAAACTGGTAAAGCTTTGGGAAGTTCCATACAGTAGTAATCTTTTAGCTCATGTTAAGCAATCTATATAATTATGAGAAAAATCAGTTTACAGGTGGAAGAGAGCTGATGTGGCGAACTTTAGATGGTAGAGAAATTTACTTGAGAGCAACAGCCTATTTCATGGCAACTTATAAAGACCAAGAAGTGGCTTCTCCCTCTGTTCGACCCTCTTCTTTGCAGCCTCCCTTGCTTTAAGGGCGGCTTTTTCTTCGTCAGAGATAACCTTTTGCTTCGCATCTGGCCTCTTCCTCTTACCAACAGCAACTGATGAAGGAGCACCTTTAACGGATCGCGTGGGGTTTAAAGAAGCTGAAACAACCAGCCCAGGTGGAGGCCCACTTTCCCCTTTATCGACATTCTTGTCTTTCATAGCTGCACTTGCAGAGGCCGATGATGGCTTCTCTAAAATTGGTTTCTTATGTTTGAAGTTTGAAAAGAACTGAGGCGAAGCATGTGCCTCTTCCTGTGTTACCCACTTGCCTGTTTCAAACATTTAAGTAGGTAAGCAACACGTATTCTATAAATAAAAGAAAGATAGAAGCTCAAAGTTCATCATCGCAAAATCAATTTCAGTACCAAGGGCATCACAGTAGTAGAAGCCTGAATTTGAGTCATAATAGAAACCATTGCTTTCATTGTAATAATAGCCTGAAGTGCTGTCAAACTCCCATTCTGTCATCATTGAGAGCTGTATCAGTTTGAACAGTACCAAATATCAAGATGATGATAAATGATAATGATCAGAACCAGGCTCACAAAGGGTAAAAAGCATTATCCAAATGGATAGGTTGATGGATCAAAGAGACATCAAAAGTTATTCCTATCCCCTCCGTTCTTTGTTTATTATCAACAGAATCTCTTGTTTCTTACAAGAGAAAAGAGGTTTTGCTCTCCCACTTGGAAATGACGAGCAAATAGGTACAAAACTGAATGGAAAATAATTAAGCATACCTTCTGGTCTCAAATTAAAATTGTTAGTGGTTAGAACAATGCATCGCATGTTCCCTAACCCATAAATTGATATAAACCCTTACACTGATATAGTAGTGCCCTCTTATCCAAAAAAAAAAGATATAGTAGTGCCTTGAAGGCCCAATTTATTGACTATCTATACGAACACCCATGCATAATTAAGGTGCACATAATATTATGACCAATTACGTAAACCTTCCATTTAAGTAGATCAGGTTGTTAGTTACAAACATCAATAGAAGTTTATATGCGCATCAGATAAGCCATTTATCTTCTGAAAGTTTTGGAGAGATATAGAGACTAATTTCTGAAAACCGTTAAAATTGCAACTCTGCATTACTTACTCTCTTCACCATTTTCTTGAACATCAACTGGAAGTGCATGGGAATCTCTAGCATCCCGGAAATTGGCTATGTCCTTCTGGTAACTACGCTTAGCTTTCTGCAAAATTGAGGGGAAAAAAAGGACACAATGTAAAAATATAAGGGTTCATGGATCAAGCTCAAACTATTCGTCTTGTTAATACATAATGAATATACTAAGGCCATACCATACACCAGGAGAATTTTGTATCCTGCTAAGTAAACTTCATGAATTTGGCACTTAACCCTGTTATTTAAAGTTTCAGCAACTTCATGTCTCTTCTTTATCATTGTCAAAAGTGTCCACATCACAAACCCATTAAAAACGAACTCATTTATAAGAAAGACACCAGAGAATGGAAGACTAGCTCTGTAAGTGGACGACCATACTCAGAAAGGATCTACACTCCAGTAAGAACAATCAATCGTGCTAAATTACTTAGAATAGCAGATTGCTATCTATTCTTACTAGGTGTTTACATCAGCACAGATGCTCATATTACATACTTGAAAATAGAATCTTATGTACAACTATTGGTTTTTAAGAACCCCATTAGGAAAACTACATGAAATCAACAAGTCAAGTTCACATCGTAAAAGCTTGTCCGAGACTGAGTTATGACCAGACCAAAGCACAAACTAGATTCATCTTTCACACTTCACTAATTTAACAACCACAAGCTAACCTTCGTTGACCTAAGATTAAGGAAGCATGCAAATAGCTTGATTCCTTTGCAGCACTGATGCGAAGCAGGCAGATAGTTTAACTTTAAGTCTTTAACCCAATCCCTATCTACAATAAGGTTGACATGAGCATTTATAAGATAGCTTAGAGTTACATCAAGGCTTACTTTAGAACTTCTGAATTGAACCAAACCACAGACATTTGAAATTTAAAACATTTGCTTACATACACTACTGTGCTTAGTCATCGACAAAGGTGGGACAAATAGAAAGTTATTTCACTTACTGCCTCAATTTGTTCAATGGCCCGTACTGCTTCCTTTTGTTCTTTTTCCTTGGCAGCATTCTCTTTTCTCATGTTTGCAAGCCTTTTGGCTACATTGTCTTTATGACGTTGACCAAGCTCATGATTTCGGATTGTGGAAGGATTATTTGAAATAAATATTTTGCAGAAGTCGCACCATTTGTTACCTTGACTAACCCAATACTGGGGAGAAGAGGGACCAAAGAAAAAACTGTTTATTAGTCTTGCTGTCATGGATCATAATGAGAACTAAAAAGCATATGATATCTATCCACACAAAAGGATGCATGAATGAAGCCATATTCTTCGTATAAGAAACAGTGAATTTAAGTGAAAACATCAGAGGAAATGGTAAGGAACCATTGAACTCTCAAACACTGAAAATAAACATAAGATCATGGATATCATTACCAAAATGTTAATTAAAAGCAAAGTAAGAATTCAAAATCAAGATCATGATGAAAAGTGAACATATATACACATATATGTACGTATGCATGAAACCAAACTACAACTTGCAAAAAATATTGAATAGAGAACTAGCATCACAACCAACAGAAAAGTGAAGCAATTTTACAATTTTCAAATGCAAAAGCTTTCCCAAGTTACACATTATATATACTTTATAAAATTACCAAAGAAGCGAAAATGTAAAGAACATAAGATATGAAAATGATTTGCATCTCTCTCTCTGTCCCATCAAAACAAATGATCAACTAACGAGCAAAGTTTGCTTAATAAGCAATAAAGATAGTCACATATTTCTCGATAAAACTAAACAATAAATTAGCAATAACCGAGGCTGGCAGAAACAGAAACTGCCTGAATTTGAATCCGAATTACATTTCCACAACTACGTTTACATCAGCAAGGGCATGTGAATTTCATACATGGAAAGAAATCGAGTATTTTAGCTGCTCCAAATCCTTTCAAGTTCATCAACAAGTAAATAAACGTAAGAAATTTCCCCACAAGGATTGTCGAAAAGAGAATTTTGAGAAACGGTTACCTCAGTCATGTTTTGGTGTCTTGCAGAATACGTAGCAAGGATAGAATGTCGAAATCTGTCGTCGATTCGTCAGTGGACACTAGAACTTGAATTGAATGCAAATTATTGGGCCGATTTTCAAGCGTGTAGCGCTAATATGGAACAAATTGGGGAAAATTGATGCAAAAAGATTGTAAGAGAGAAATCTTAAACCCTAAATCTCCCGCTCGGTGAGCAGATCCGTTTGATTTTGGGGGCAAATAACATTCGGGTTCAGAAAGAAAGCGGGTCGTGGATCAACCGATCAAGTTTATAACAGCATCCAACGGGGCGGGTCGCGGGTTTGTGTGTGAATTATTATATTTATTATTTTTAAAATATTTTATTTTAGTTCCCTATCTTAAAAATTAAAATATTCATTTTAGTCTTTTTCATTTTTTTCAGTGGGGATGCTTGCTTAAAATTTTTATTTAAATATTATTTTGATCTTCTACTTTTAGATTTTGATTCGTTTTGTTGCTATATTTTTATAATGTTTATTTTAGTTCTACACTTTTAAATTCTTTTTCATTTTAATGTTATATTTATAAAATTTCAACATAAATTTTATACAAATGAAAATCTTTTAATACAAATTTATATCTACATTTAAAGAAATTCAGTGAGGAAGCATCATGCTAAAATTATAAATAAGAAAAAATTGAAAATGAAATGACCAAAATGATCGTCTTCTAAAAATATAGAGACAAAAATAAATATTTTAAAAGTATAGAGATTAAAATGAACAAAATTTAAAAGTACAACAAATAAAATAAAGTAATTCAAAGTATATCTACTGCCATTGAGTTATATTCACTTTGATAAAGTGAAATTGAAAAATTAAATTATAAATTTTAATATTTTGTTTGAAAATGTATAGCAAACAAAATCTCAAAGCCCACTCAAATTTGTACACAAAATTGTTCTAGGTAAACACCAAGTCATCTCTCTTCAATACAAATACAAAACAGAGAAAAGATGAATTTGTTTCATACAATTGTTTTGATCCATTCAAAATTGTTACACCTCAAAATGAATCAGTAATGAAAAAAATAGCTCATTTATATTATAAATCCTTGTTAAATTTCCTATCTTTTTAACATGGAATCCTTGATGCATCCCTTCAAAATGGTACCTCTCTTGGTTGAATCTCATTTTATTTTTTGATTGGGTACTCGTTTGAACTTTTAAACTTTTGATACCATGATAAATTGGAGAGTTTCCTTAGTTTTCTCCTTGATTCAATTGATACATATATACAGAAACTGTGCCTAAACCAAATAAGGAAAAACCATAAACAAAATAACAAAGGAAAACTATAAACAAAATATCGAAGGAAGGTAAAATCTTCATCTTCATTTATTCCCTAGAATTCAGGGATATACATATAGTATCACATACATGGCTAGTGTAACTAAAACCAACTGAAATCAATGGGAAACAAAGGGAAGTCCGCACCTGTGATGATTTTATCCAATCTGCTCTCTCAAGATGTTTAACAGATTTCCTCGATTATCGACATTACTAAGAGCTCTTCACTTATTTCTTCACACGCCCATGTAACCAGAACTGTATGATAGTAAGCCACTGTAAGCCATCTCTTTAAGCACATTGAAAACTGCATCCAAGTTACCTTCTTTATGCTTGATTTCGACGAGTACCTTCGCTAGTTCTGCGTTGCTTATCCTATAGCTTCAGTGTGCTCTCAAGAAGTTGATTCAATTCTACATCTTTTCCTTCAGCAAATAGTGATTTGACTGGAGCCATGTAGTCACGAAGTGGGGAACAAATCAAGAACAAATGTTGAGCGGGATGGATCGGGGCCAAGCCTAAGTTCCTGTAACATTTGAGAGAGGATATAACAAATGTCACAATTTGGCATCATAAGGTTTATAATACAGTTCTGATAACATCCAGGAAGAAAGACATTTCGGGAAAGAGCTAACTAAGACAACGATCTATATCATAAACTACGTGAAGACAGAAGTTACAAAAATCAGAAGCTAGGTATTGGTATTAATTTTGAATTCGTGGCAACAACTATGACTAGTTAATTGAGAACACGAAGCCAATATAATCTAAAGTTTTCATAACTTAACTAGCACTAAATTGGTCAACAAAGAAAAAGAAACAGAAAAGAACAAGAAATACTGTTATTCTAAACTAAGAAAAAAAAATCCCTTCCTAGGATAAACATGTGAGTACACACCCGTAAAGCAGCCTTAAGCAAGAACGAGGACCGCATATACATTCTCATGAGCTTAAATATTAGTACATCGATCGGAACTTTGCTCTGTTACAATTTGGGATCCAGGGATGACCTGCAAGAGATGGTAGCAGAAGATTTAGGGCATTAAGCAAGTCAACATTATCAGAGGAGAAGAAAGGAGCTTACTTAATGCTTGAGCAGCTGTCAAACATTTACATTAAGTCCACACCTGTGATGATTTCTTCCATTCTGTTCTCTCAAGATGTTACATATATTTTCCCGGTTATCGACATTACTAAGAGTTCTTCACTTAACTGTATGGTAGTAAGCCAGTGTGAGCCATATCTTTAAGCACATTGAAAACTGCATCCATGTTACCTTCTTTATGGTTGATTTTGACGAGTTCTTTCGCTAGCTCTGCGTCATTTATCCTACAGCTTTTGAGTGTGCTCTCAAGAAGTTGATTCAACTCTACATCTTTTCCTTCATCAAATAGTGATTTTGCCAGAGCCATAATAGTCACAGAGTGGGGAACAAATCCAAAACACAACATTTTCTTATATAAATTGTATGCTTTTTCAATATTTCCAACTTTACTGTGACCATGTATAATGACATTGTAAACTGCCCCATTGGTTTTGTAATCTTTTTGAAGCATTGACTCAAAAATTCTGTCTGCTTCATTCATCAAGCCCTTCATACAGAATCCCTTCATAAGAGCCAAGGCACTCTTGAATTCCAAATTGTTGCAGTTTTCTATCAGAGTATTATATGTGACCTCATTTGGCACAGACTCTTCATATAATAACTTCAGCAGAAGCCTCTTTGCTTCCCTCGTACGAGCTTGTTTATTTAATCCATTAATAAGCACATTGTAGGTGACAATATCAGGCGAAAACCCCTTCTGAATCATTTCATCATGCAACCTAAGAGCCTTATCTAAATCCCCTTCAGTGCAGTAAGCATTGATCAAGGATGTGTAAGTAACTTCATCCGGAGACAAACCTGCGCTTAGCATTTCTTGAAAGAGATCACAAGCTTCACTAAGTTTTCTCTGCTGACAAAGACCTTGAATTAGTGATGAGTAAGTTACTGCATCAGGAGAAATGCCCTTCGTCACCATCTCCACTTTCAGTTGAAAAGCTTTTTCCAATTCTTGATTTCGACAAAAACCAGAAATTATGGTACTATAGCTTACAACGTCGGGGATAAAACCTCTCTCCACCATTTCTTGAAGGACCCCATTGGCCTCTTCCATCCCCCCTAATATGCAATGCCCATTGATGAGAGCATTATAAGTTACAATTGTAGGGGTGAATCCATTCTCAACCATTTCTTTCATAACTTGGTAAGCTTGGTTTAATAATCCCTGCTGAGAAAATCCATCAATCAATGTTGTATACGTCCTCCCATTAGGACATAGCCCTCTATCTCGCATCTGATCCAAAAACTCCATTGCTCTATTCAAATTACCAGCCTTGCACATACTATTAATCAAAGTTGTATACGTAACAACATTCGGGGATAGACCATTCTTCATCATATCTGCATGCAACACAAGTGCTTGATGAAAATTACCTTCCTTACAGTATCCATTTATAAGTGTATTAAAAGTCACCTCATCAGGAACATATCTCCTTCTATTCATTTCCTCAAGAATTTCACTTGTATCCTTCATTCTTCCCTCTCGACATAACCCATTTATAACCACATTGTATGAAATCAAATTTGGCTCCAAGCCTTTGAATGCCATCGATCTCAATAACCCAAATGCCTCGTCGATCTTCCTTAACTTACAATAAGCATCAATTATTGTATTATAGGTAACCACGTTCGGCAAACACCCATTTCTCTCCATTTCACCGAAAAAAGATAAACCCATCTCCAAATTTCCAGCAGAGCAAAAACCGCGAATCAAAATGTTATATGTAAACACATTGGGCGAAATCCCAGTTCCCATCATCTCCTTAAATACCTCCTCCGCAAACTTAACAGACTGTTTCGTCCTAATTACCGCATCTAAAATAGCATTATACGAAAGCACGCCCGGCATAAAGCCATGAGACTTAGCTAAATTAACAATGTTCAAAGCCTTATTGATCAAGTTAACGTGAGAATAAGACTTAACTACCAGATCAAACACCGCCGAGCTCGAATTGCACAGATGATACGAGTCCTTGAGGCATTGAAAGAGCTCGGCGCCAGTTTCATCAATCGAATTGACAGCTACTTCCTCGGCAAGAGATTGCGCCGTTCTGTAGAGTTTGAAGCGAGTGAGGATGTGGAGCGCGAGGCATTTGCATTGGAAGGAGAAGAACCTCTGGCTCCGTGCCCAATCAAGGAATTTGACGACTAAATTCTGGTCGAATTGTGACTTCAGGAGTAAATTCGAGGAAGCTTGGGGAGTGAAGTGGGGAGAAAGAAAGTTGAGGTGATCGGGGTGGCGCCTGAGATAGACGATGGCTTTGTCAGCAAGAAGAGCGTCGGCGGGAGAGCATAGAGTGGATAATGAGCGGTAACAATAGGGTTTATGGAGGAGCATCCTGTGAATGGGAACTTTTTGAGGTTTATAGCCGTCGCCGCCGAGGTACCGTCGCCTTCGCCGGATTCTGCGATTGGGTTATGGCCGCCAAGCACTGCCGCCGCGATTCTGGTTGCGGCCACGTCGCTAGTCGCCGCCGTTGCCGAGTGCTACGACTGGAACGTGGTGGCTGAGTTCAACGAGGGGACGGCAAAACTAAAAGTTAGGGCTTTTCTACAAAAGGACAATAAGGATATTTCACATCTAAAAAATTAAAAAAAGGTCCCAGAAGTCTTTAATCTTTTGAAAATTGTCTTTTGGAATTGGCAATTACCCAAAATAGAAGAAGGCGCGTATCAGCAGTTGCACGTTTCCCGGTCAGTGTCATTTGGTCGACGTTTTTGTGAGATAGGTTATTCAAATTTGACTCCCAATTTGTAGGGGTGGCGCTATTTAGTCCAAAAAAAAAAAAAAACCTTAAAAATTTCTATTACATCCGAACTTGTATGAAAAGAGATCTCTTTTTTCGATTCAATAACATGTGAAAGTAGAAATTCGACCTTCTAAAATCTAACCTTTTGATCGAAGAAACTTGATCAGTTAAAATATGTTTAAATTGGCTATCTAAAATATGTCTGTTGTTAATTAGTGCAATTTAACACTTACATGATATATTGTGTCGGGAGGTAAAAACCACATTGTCAGTATTACTTTAGGTAGTGTGATCATGACATGACAACAATTGGCCACTCAAATCTACAAAGTGGACCAATTTTTAGTGGCGTGGATGAAAATTGTGGTAATGTTAGCAATTGGTAGCTACAACTCACCTGAAATTAGTCCATAGATAGTTGTCAATTGTTATCATGTCGCAGGGCTACATAATCTCCAATTAATACAGCCAACACACTGCTTCAGTGTTAAACTAACAAAGTCAATCGCATGAATGTTCTACCTACAAAATAAAAATTCAGAGTCATAATTGGAATTGTTTGATCACAAAAATTATCGAGCTCGGACTTGGCACACCGACGTACAAAGGACCTGCAAAACAGAGTTAACACTCCAACACTATAGTCAGTATACAGTCTGATTTATACTCAGAAAGAATATAGTTTCACGTACGTTGCATGAGAAGCGAGAACATCCTTATTGCCTTTGGGCCTGCTACGGCCAGATGGTGATATGTTGTTCAGCTCGGCCTCCACTGCCAAGATGCCTAGACTTGAACCAAATCAAAAGATACATTTGGCTCTTCTCATCATCATAAAGATAGTCTCTGATGTTAACACGTGGCAGGTGATAATTTGTCTCATATTTAGTAACTATATAAATACACACCACTCAAAAGTTTATAAATCAAATATGTAATCTAAGTTACACAAATTATGAAATTTTAAGAGATATTCAGTTATAGTTTTAATATAAAGTTAAGATTTACCTAATTTGAAATAAAAAATGTCTGAGCTTTCATAATTTAGATTTGTGTAAGTTGTGTTTGATTCTTGGATTACACAAGTCTGAGTTTGCCCAACCTAAATTTAGCAACAAACCCTAAACCCACATAGACATAAGTAGATTCCACAACAAAATTTTCAATTGATAAATGCAATTGGACTAATATTTCCATCTCAATTTGTATCATTGACAAAAATAACCTTATTTGGAACTTCCATGCTTTAATGGCTGTTGGTTAGAATTCTGTGAAGTATGAATTTTGAGCAAAAAGAGAAAAAATGGATGACAAGATGATTGGAAGTTATGTATTAATGGTCCTTCATTAGTGGCAATGCTATCACCCTTTCTGGTAAAAAGAAAACAAAAAACAATAAATTACATATTCTTTTATATTGGAACTTCAAGTCAACATTTTGGGGAAGTTGCCCATAGAGCTTTTGAAATGGTCCAAACAGCTCCCAAAAGAATTGGTGCTGAGAATTAAGTTCATAAATATGCTCCAAAAATACAATTTGGCTGGTAAGCTTCCATGTTTTTCTTGCTCTTCTAAGGCCCCTTTGAGATCCAACCACTATCTCACATGTATGCTGTAATAGAACAAACTAGTCTGTACTGAGCGGATTGCAGCCGAGACGAGGTTACCGATGTGGTTCATGACACCTTTGCTAGCGTTCGGCTCGACACGCCGTGCAACAACTTAACAAATCCGAGGAAGCTTAGCTTCCCATCAGTGTGTCTGATCCAATCTTGAAGAACAACGTGGAGCGGGATGGATGGGCCAAGCCCGAGTTCCTGCAACATTTGGGAGAGGATATAACAAAACCCTTTTGTCACAATTTGGCATAATAAGATTTACAATACAGGTCTGATAACAGCCAGGAAGAAAGGCATTTCAGGAAAGAGCTAACTAAGAATGATGAATTTTTTGCGAATATTATGAAAGTGAAGGCGGGTTTTGGCTTACAGAAGCGAGCTCTTCGATGACGATTGCCCGATTTCCATTCTTCTCGAAAATTTCGTATGCGCAACGAGCATGTTGTTCCCATCGGTCGAGTGCTTCTAGCTGATGGATGCTCAATGCAGATGCACAGAATTCTTCGAAGTCCATTCCTCTGTATTGAAGTGTATTTAGCTGTCATGGAAAAAAAGTGACTGTTCAGTAGAAAGTAGGAAAAATACAGCTTAGTACACGGGAAAAACAGCAGAAATGTTACATTTGCAAGAAAATCTAGCGTCCGGGACTCGTTCATGGCATCGGTTGCCTGTTTCATAAGACCCTGTCCAAAATAAGATAGCAATAATAAATTTCTGCTGTCAACTTTGTTTTTGTGCATGCACGTGCATGTTTGTGTGAGAGAGAGAGCTAACCATCTTGATTGTCTCCAGAGTTATAAAGCCATTTTTGTTTGGCTCCAACAGTTCAAACTGTTCCTTTAGGTAAGAGAGTTCATCTACAGTCAATGTCTTGGATACAGCCTACAAACAGTACACATTAAAAATTACACGGGATCGCCAACTTAAAATTGAAGGTGTTATGTTTGTAAATAATACAACCGCTTCGACACTCTCGACTTCTTTTTCCTCTCTCCCTTGTTTTTCAAGTGGGTGGTTCAGAAGAAACAATTTTATAATGCATTTTCCTTCAGCTACACAGGAAAGAAATATTCTATTCCTAGAGTAGAGCCTAATGCAATGATCTATACCATAAAAGTTTTTGTGCTAGGAAAAGAATTATCTGCAGACAGAAGTTACAAAAATCAAAAGCTAGGTAGGTATTGGTATTAATTTTAAATTCGTGGCAACAACTATGACTAGTTCATTGCCCAGATGAGATAAAATTGTGAACATGAAGCTGATATAACTTATAAGATAAAATTTTTGTAACTTAGTTAGCACCCTATTGGTTAATGAAAGAAAAATAAACAGAAACGAAAATAAAGAAAAAAAATCTCTTCCTGTAATAAACATGTGAGTACACACCCGCAAAGCAGCCTTGCGCAAGGACGATGACCGCATATACATTCTCATGAGCTTAAAAATTAGGATGTCGATCAGAACTTTCGCTCTGTTATGATTCCGGATCCAAGGATGACCTGCAAGAGATGGTAGCAGACGACTTAGGACATTAAGCAAGTCAACATTATAAGAGGGGAAGAAAGGAGCTTACTTAATGCTTGAGCAGCGGTCAATCGTTTACGTGGATCCTTGTTTAGCAAGCGCTTGACAAAGTCCTTTGCTTCAGAAGATAATGAAGGCCATGGACCTTCGTCAAAACTTAGATCAGCTTTCAAGACTGCTCGAAAAATTCCCGACTCGGTTCGGGCCCAAAATGGGCGGCTACCGCATAAAAGAATGTATGCAATCACACCTATACTCCACACATCGGCCTCTGTACCATAAGATCTATGGAGTACTTCGGGGGCCACATAGTATGCACTTCCAACTATGTCGTTAAGTCGTTCATCTATAAGCACAACAATCATATTAATAGCACATCCAGTATTTGAGAAATCAACGGCAAAAATATGGCAAATAAGACGAACCTGGTTTGACGAAATCCGATAAGCCAAAGTCTATGGCTTTTAACTGAGCGTTCTCATCTTTAGATGTATACAAGAAGTTCTGGAAAAATTAAACTATTAGGATATTAAATAAAAAAAATGAAGATTTCATATAAAAAAAAATGAAGATCCCCTGTCTACAATTGGATATAAGAAAATATGGCAGCAGGATGGATGAGACCTTGATAAAAGTGATGACACTAGAGAGACAGAGATGTGAATGGGAAAAGCAAAACACTTCTATACTTTTTTATGGGAGAAAATTACTTTTACATTATGAAGAAAGTTACTTTTATATGATGAAGATTGACTTCTAGCTAAGAAAGTGAAGCTAAACTAAGGGTTTGCAACCTATCAGCAGTTGCCAACAAACGAAGAAATATATAGGCATAATTTTTGTTACGGAATGATGCTAATGAACATCTAGAATTAAACTAAAAGGTAAATATGTTATCAATAATCAGGTTCCAGAAGAGACGGCTACACATGCAATTCCTACATTTCCCAAGTAGGCTGGTTTTCACACTATGCTCTCAAGGTTGATCTAGCCGTTGTGGCTAAATGTAATGTTTCATAAGACATCCCGAGCCATTTCCAAAAATTTACTTTAGAAGTATCAAGAATATGACTAACCTCGGGTTTCAGATCCCGATGCACAACACCCTGAAGATGACAAAATGCAACGACGGTCAATATCTGAACCATGACAGCTTTTGCATCTTCCTCTGAGTACTTTCCACCTCTAAAGAACAAAATTACAATCAATATTAGAGACAAATAATGCAAGTCTAAAAGATTAAAAAGCCTACTTTAGAAATGTTAATATAGTTACCAAAATTACCACCTTGCAAGTATTCTATCTAGAAGCTCTCCTCCTTCACACAACCTGAATGTCCACAGAAGTAATTACGGCAGTATAAGCTTGTGAGGTTAGAAATAAGTAATGACTCTGAGATTTGTAAAAAATAAAATCTGCAACCTAATCAACATGGGGCATTTTGCCCGATTCTATGGATGCAGAGCCGATTGAGAACACCATAAGATAACAAATTTGAATTTTTGCTGGGTCCATTTATTATATGTGCATGTCGAATTAAAAGACCTAAGTAAAGTATAAGTAGGTATTCCAAGCTTACTCCATTACAATGTAGACATTATCATGGTCTTCAAATGCTTCGTAAAATTGTACTAGATTTGTACGCCCAGTCAAGGCTCGCAATATTTTTACTTCCCTTCTGACATCCTCAATAGCAATAGCTGTTGTCATCTGGCAATTACAAAGAGTGAGACACATAGATAACAGCTATAGGGTAAGTCTTACAGGTTATGAAAGTGAGATAGAGTATTAAATGAACATTATTAAAAAGAAGAAGAAAAAGAATAAAAAGAAATAATCCTATAGGTAAAAGAAGCCTCTATTTGCCTTGCATTTCCTTCTAACAAGGTAGATTCACTCAGCCTTCTACTTATTCAAGAAATATATGAGCTAGAATGAAGACGTTAAATCCAGGCTTTCAAATCAGTATTCCTTGGATAAAGAAAATGAAAAAAAAAACAGAAATAGAAAAGTGATCTAAAATTGGAAGCAATAAAAGCTAACATTGGAGTACTCAAGTGAATAATACACCAACCTGGAAAATATATATATATATATAAACACATCAATGCTCCAATAAAAAAAGATCACTTCAATGTTGCTCAACAAATAAGAATTACAATCATGATCACACCGAAGCATAAAAATATAAGCACCAAAGAACACAAGGAAAATATAGCATGAAGCACAGCCAATTGCTCGTGTATCCACAAATATGCTTCAAGTGTAACTTTATTACTCAGGTAGATAATAAATCATGAAATAATAAAGGTAAAGATAACCATCATGAGTTGGCCAATTGGTCCAAAGGAGTCAAGGTAAATTGTAAAGAATTTAGAGGAAATTGATTCAAACCATGGTGGCCCAAACACTCACGGTTATCAAAAAAGAAAAATACAAGGCCAAGATGACCAATCGAGACACTATATAGGACATGCACTCATAGTATATCCCAGGTTAGGGTATCATGTGGCAAACTAAGCCAGTGGCATATTTACAAAAAACACTAGGGTTTCCCATGCGAATATGATCATTAGAAATGATCTTCCCACTTGCATCAAACAAGCAAAAAGATAACCTTATCAAGAATGTTAATTAACCATTATCCGACAAAGGAAGCAAAAAACGAGGAAGGAAACCTGAACACTGAATAAAATACTTGCAAATGAAGACTCCTAAGAGTCGGGACTGCACACCCAACTCAAGTTTCTACCATTAGGTCGTCAAAATATACCAGAATGAAAATAATAGTAACTATAGGGACCAAGCACCAAACAATCATTAAATATACATAGTTCTTTCACATTTGACAACTCCGAAGATTCAAGACTGCACACCCAATTCAACTTTCTATCGTTAGCACATCAGAATGTGCCAAACTTACAATAATAGTTACTATATAGAATGAGCACGAAAGTGTCGTAAAAATTAAAATATTCATAATTCTTTCACATCTGCAATTTAAGATTGCCATGTATGATGTTTACAAGTTCGATTTCAGCCCAAATATTCAAAAAAACTTTGCCAATTGAACAGAACCAATGTTCTGAAAAAGATAAATCCCATACACAACATGAGTAATGAATTAAGAAAAAGAAACCCTTGAAGACTACTACGTGACCCATGGAAGGTGCCTTTATGTTTAAGACATTACCACATTGTGGAAATTTTTATCAGAATATTGTTCATCAGTCCAATTCATTAAATTTTCATAGGACACAAAAAACCTACACTATATTATAGAAATCTAATTGCTGAAATCGGCTCTACCGTCCATCTAGTTCCAATAGCCAAAGGGAAACCTGCCAAAAGGTTTGGTACGTTTGAGCAAACTAAAAGGTCACTTAAGAAGACTAGTATGAGAAGAACCCATTGGAGGCCAAGAACCATTTCAAATATTTTACCGATCAGTTTCTAAAGAATGTCACATATCGAACAGTGGAAAGATCTACACTGAGAAAATCCTGGAGGAAAAATGGTATCAAGAGGCAAGTTTAATATTATTTCTTGTGTAAAACATTACAGGTTTGTCTGTCTAAAGAAACAAATAATATCTCCTTGATTGTGTGTTTGGCACAGTGTAAAACCACATATGGCCTCCTCTGGTGGGTCCAGATAATTCTCATCGTTGACTCCAAAGGTAAGAAAAGCCATACAAGCTGACCCCTTTACGCGTCTGCCACTTAAAATCTCAAATGCCGAAGAAGTATTCAAGATAAAGTAGGATTATATTTAATTCCCAAAAATTGTCAACCGACCAGAATTGTTAATTACTTTTATCTGTGAGCATGATCTTCTAATGGCAAACTACATGATTCGCCATGAAGTGGAAAATTCAAACCCAAACTCTATATTTTAACAGAAAGACTGAGAACTCTGCCTAAATTTGCAGATTTCGGGATGGGAAGAGTATGAACTCGGCCCGAATAATCTTCTCCAAGGAGAAAAGCAAATGGGTTCTGATTCAAACAAGATAGAATTCCCAAATCAGAAGTACCCACAAATTTTGACCAGAATTAGCTTTCTTTACAGAAAGTACACACCCAAATTTGCAGGAATTCGAAGACTGAGTGGGAAATTCAAAATTGGAATTACACTAACCTTAGCTTTGGGAATGACTTTGACAGCAACTTGTTGACCCTTAAGCTCGCCCTTCTTGAACCTAGCAGAACAAGTATACCCAAAATGCCCTCTACCCACCTCCTCCCCAACTTCCAATCTACTCGTAAGCTCTTTCGAGAACCCAAATCTCTTATCCAACTCGATCCCACCTTCCTCGTCGCCCTCCTCCGGAATCGCCGCCGTGGAGGCCGCCTTCTTCCCAAGCCGCCGCGCAAGCACCGCCCGAATATGCTTGGCCGGAGAAGGGGGAGCAAACGAGCGCCGGAAGAATCTACCAGGCGTGGAGCTAGCACTCTCAGTCCCGCCACCCCCAGGCAACGGCGAGTTCTGGCTGTTCTTCTTCTTCAAAAAGTAGTGCGCAGGACTAGGGCTGTAGAAAGGGAAGAACGGCGACTGTTTCCCGGCGACGAGATCATCCTTCCGGTGAGGAGTGGGCGCAGACTTCGGCGTCTGAGACGGATCATTCCGACCATCTGGGTCTCTCGGAGCATACGGATTCGGCTTCGGAGGCGGCTTGGAAGTACATATCCCCATGGCAAATTACCAATCAGCGAACAACCCTTTTAGCTTCACTGCTCGGTGAATCAGTCCGATGAACCACCGGCATAGTATGGAGAAACTGCGCGAAGATTTGGAAGAGGAGAGAGAAAATGGAGAGTTCTTAAAGAGAAAGAGGAGCGAGAAAGGAAGAGATTTGTTGCAGAGATTTTGAGAAGAGAAGAAGGGGAAAGGAAGTGAAGGAAGTGATGGAGTGAACCATCTAGCTGTACATCTTCATAGCAAATTGGCCACGTGTCATCCACGTGATTTTTTTCCCCTAATTTTAAATTTATTATATTGTTTTTTTTCTCAACTGTCCAAATATTTCCTCCCAAAATATAAAAAACTTTTAGTTAATGACACCACCTTCTCATCTAACTAACATGTCATAATTGGTATTAATTTTATTTCCATATCATCTAGAATTTAAAAAAAAAATCAATGTTTTTACTATTGTACTTTTTTTGGTTCAGTGGAAGCTTCCAACAATATTTATCTACTAAATTAAGTTTGGATTGTACTCCTTCTTTTTCATGTAAAATGTTCTTGAGTATAATTTAGGTATTTTAATATATATTTTTCTAATATGATATATGTGTCGTATAAAAAAATGAAATATATGTCTTTATATTGGCTGGATTTTTTATATTAAGTTTGAATAGTTTTTGATATGTGACTAGGTTAAATATACTTTTGAGATTGAATTTAGATATTTATGTAACTTCGTTTTTTTTACGTTAATTATCATAGTTTGGCCTAACCGTTTAAATATTGATTCATCACAATTTTATAATTTAGTGAATGAAATTGAAATACCAAAAATAAAGTCTTCTTAATATATATTACATCACATTTGCTGGAGAGATTCAAACATAGATTTCTGGAGAGAAATAGTGCTATCTTACACCCATTTGAATATCATTTCATAAAATTGAGTCTAAAAACGTTTTTTACTGTCTACTCTCTAAAAATGATTTCAAAATCTAACCTAATTTTTTTAAAAAAAAATTGGTTTTGTTTTTTAAATTTGATTAAATTTGACTAAGAATCAAAGTGTTTTTTAGGAACATGAACAATTTGATTTTTAAAAATAAAAACTTAAATAGTTATCAGGTAATTTAATTAAGTTCAAATTGAAGCAAGTCGAAGAAAAATTATTTATTTTTTGCCAATAAAAATTATGGAGATTTAATGCATTTATTTTGGGATAGTTAGGAAGGCAAAATAATAGAGGTAGATTAGATTAGTGATGGCTGAGTATGGTCCCAATCACAAAGGACAAGACAATATTGTACTTTGCACCCTATATATATATATATATTTGCAAATTAAATATTTTATTTTAAATTAACAATTGTGGTTCAAATATTTTGGCTTAGGGTTTGAGTGGGCCCACCACTAGACCACTAGAGTTTATGTAGCAATTTTTAAATATGAATCTTATACAATAATAAGAGTTATTTTATTATTGCTATGTTGTTATTATTATTATTATTATTATATGGCTTTAAGATAGGTTTATTGAAGTCAACCAACGTTAACTAATTAGTTAAAATATATTTCATCAATTAAAAAAATCAGAAGTTTAAATTTATGAATTTTTTATTGGAGATAAGTATATGATTATTCGAATTTATTTATTAACGGATTTAGCTTTTCACTTTTTTGTTTCGATAAATTCGATTTAAAAACAGTATTTTTTTTAGGTTTAAAATGTGAATTTTAATTAAAATTTGGGGGAAATTACTCATTTTCTATTTGTAGTGAGGAGAAATTTTGTAATATTAGGCATTCCTGCCCTTTGAGTATTTTCGCAAATATTGTTCTTTTTGACCTTTGATCATACTTTTGGATTATTTATGAACCAAATACTCTAAAAATAATGAAATCCTAATATTTTGAATTCGAATATAAGAAATTATTAGAAACTCTATATACTTTAATCTAACAAATTAAATATCATTACGTGTCTATTCTATGTCAACTTGGATTATATATTCGAAACTAAATTTTTATTGAATGATTTAAATTTTAATCTTATCCGTAAGACATGATCAATCAATAATCTTTTAACTCGAACAATTATTATCAACTTTTGAGAAATACATACTTTTATTTGGGAAAAAGCACAATTTAATATTAGGTATGACTCTTTGAATTTTCAAATGGTAAAATTTTATTGGTTTGAAATATATTTATTAAATTAGTTCAAATTTAGCTTTTTGAAATCTTTCATATAAAATAAATTATCTTTAATTACTGACGATATAAACAAGTCCCTTTCAAGACTACTTTTTTCTTTAACTTTACCAAATGGTTTCAAATTATAATAAACAAAGCAATATTATATCTTAAAGCATTTTCACATATATAGACATTTTGTAATTGTCCTTCATTATTTTTTATTAAAAGGCAACTTGGATGGATAAAAAATGTTCCTATGCATTTATTGATTTTTCAAANTAATCATAATGTCTTTTTTAAAAGAAAATACTTCTTTGAGTTTTTTTATCTAAAAACAAAATAAAAATGATTTTTTTTATTACAATCACTTGTTGGGTAGATAAAATCTTAACCACTTGAACCTGGCTCATATTAACATAAATAAATAAATAAATAAATAAATATATATATATATATATATATAAAATAAGTGTTAGCTTATAAAAACAAAATAAAAAAATTATTATTTAATTGATAGTTTCTTTGGAAACTATTTACAAAAGTGTATTATATTTGTTAGAACAAATTTTAAAAATAAATATACTTTTTATTAACGTGTTTTCATGAATAGACTATGTTTTTCATGAACAATAATTTTAATACGCACAATAACATCATCCGATAACGTTTTTTAAAAACAAAAACACAAAGTTATTTTTTAGACCAAACCATATATTTTATATTTAAAACAAACTCATTAAATTTCATTTTTCAAATGTGTGCTCCTCCGATGTGAGAAACAATATTTTTTAGTTACGTTCATTCAATGTTTTTTCTACAAGTCCCTTTCAACTCTTTTTTTATTTTTCCTTCCCTCTAATCCAAAATAAAACCATAATTAATTCATAAAAAATTTAAAACGTTTTTCTCCACATATATTGTGACATTTATCTCAAATAATAATAGCTCAAAACATAACATACTGATTTGGACGAGTATTAAATTTACGTTAATTTAGAGTGGGCAAATTTTCAAAAATATTCCTAAATAGTTCCCATAACATCAATTTTGTAAATTAAAGAAAGATCATGTTTTCATGAAAATTATAAGTTATGCACAATGATTTGATTTCCAACATGAATTTTATTTGCTTTTGTGATTATTATTATTATTTTTAAATTTGCTATATATGTATATGTTTTTCAATTTTGCCCCCACGTGAAATGTTGAGAAATGTCCCAACAAAAACAAAGGGAGATAGTTTATGGGTCATAATTGTGTTTCTTAGTCTCTTAGGAGAAGACACAACACAAATGATCCCAACTACTTCTATTTTTTGCCTCCAAAACAAAAGGGAACAATACTTCAATTTTTGTTTAAATACTATTTTGGTCTCTATATTTTGGTCATTGTATTTTTTTTTTTTCATTTTAGTTCACGTACTTTCAAAACGTCTATTTTAATTCATGTGCTTTTAAAAAGTTACCACTTTGATTCCTTTATTTTCATTTTTATTTTATTTTTTTCGATCATAATTTTAATATAACACTTCATTCACTAAATTTATTGAAATGTAGTTATGAATTTATATTAAAGGATTATATTTTTTAGTTGGGTATAAAATCTGTTTTTAAATTTTACAAGTAGAAACCAAATGGGTTAATTTTTGATTTTGTGCATGTAATTTAATTTATTGATTTTAATATAAATTTATATTGTTTTAATGCTACGTTGTATTTACTAAAACTATATTTTGAAATCAACTTATTTGGAAACAATTTCCAAAAGGAGAGAGCCATCTTATGATTTTGATTATTAATTATTGGAATGAGAATATCGATTTAAATGATGTAAAACCTATAAATAAAAATAAGAGATTAAAACAAATATTGGAAAACAGAAAAGTGTACTCCACAAATTTAGAACCGAAATGAGGTTTTTTTTTTAATATTTTAAAAGAAAACCCCATTACTCCCAAATCAACAATTTGACAATTTTGAGTGAAAATGGAGTCGAGGGAGAATTATTATAGTTAGGGAAAGTAAAGTAATGATATTTACACATATATATTTTAGTCTATAGTATTTTTTTAAATATATTTACTTTTTTTTAAGAAAAAAATTATTTGGAATTGACCCAAAATCTTGGGATTTAAAATCATTTATCACCCCAAAGGAGCACAAGCGAGATAAATGACGTTTGAGAGAGAGAAAAATATCTGAGAAATTAGAATTTGTATATATGGTGATGTAGTATATAATTTAACTTTAAATTTATTAATGTATTTAATAAATCATACATTAAATATTAGTAATGTGGTAAAAACAAAAAGATTAGCCATTAATTACTTTCTTATCCACAATGCATGTACGGATCTCAAGGCTAGGAAAGGAAAGAGTTGGCAGATTCGCCCACATGCTTACAAATCTCTTAAAATAACTTTATACGTTACTCAGATTTTCCGCAACCAACCATTTTATTTATTTATTTTATTAATAGTTTCTCCATTATTATCATATTTTTTATAATACTTATTTTAGACTTATTTGAAAACCTTGATGACATGTTTTCAAGTTTATATTAAACTATGGTTGGTTCATAACATATAATATATCAACATGTGTGAACTAAAAGAAAAGGAAAAAAAACGCGTGTTTTATATTTGGATTTTGTCGAATAAAGAAAAATTACTTTTTTGATCGTTTTTAATATGGCATGTTTTGTGAATAATTTTGAACTAATTACTCTTAAAGAAAATAGGTTTTTGAAGATAATATTTCAATACAAAAAGTCAAATTGAATAAATTTTGATGGTAGATGGGGAGTAGTTAATCCATGTTTTATAATCTTTTATCTTGGATGTATTATAAAATGACGATCTTGTGTTAAACACATTTATTTTATTATGAAAAATGGCACAAGTTGAAATTGAAAAAAAAAAATCCAAAGAAAAATCGAACAAAATTATTGATTCAAATGGTTCAACAACTCGTCTTTTAAAGTTTRAAACCAAAATATTTAGATCATGACGATATTTGTCAACTTGGTTAGTTTAGAAGCTAATTTAATCTGTATGAGTTTAGGTAGCTCAATTTTTAAAAAGGTCTATTTTGACGTCAATTTTTTTTCTAATTTTTAAATTTTCTGGATGGGTTCAATATTAGTTTAAAGATGATTAATAAAAATGAGGTTTAAATTTGTTTGGTTTATTTTGATAATTGTACTTTTAAAATTTAAATTTTGATTCCTATACTATCAACTAGTATTCATTTTAGTTTTGTACTTTCGAATCATTCATCTTGATCTTTGTATTTTTAAAATGTGATTTTATTAAATGTAGTCATAGATTTGTATTAAATTATTTTTATTGGGTATAAAAATTGTGTTAAAAATTTGCAAATAGAGACTAATATAATCATTTTTTAAAATATCGAAACGAAAATATACATTTTTTTTAAAGTACCTAGCAAAATAGTATTTAAACTTAAAATTAACCCAACATCAAATATTAACTTATAATTCCAAATGTCACACTTTAAAACTATATTTTTCAAGTACTTTACAATATTATTTTATTCAAGAAAAAAAATCCAACCATGCAATCTGTGTGTTCTGTCCATGTGCACAGTGCCTCAATAATAAATATCCTTGCCTCAAAAAAACCATACATTATTAATTTAATCATTATTTTTGGCAGCAAACACTATTTGTGGCATTACAATGTCATTATTCATTCTGAAATTTATTTCTCTTCTACTCAAAATACAAGGATAAAATATTCATTAAATTACAATTGTGATCCTTATCATGCGAGGAAATTTGAATTTAGCCTCTATTATTTTAAAATTTTCAATTTAGTCTTTTAGTTGATATCAAATCGATCCCATATTTTGGATTTAATTTTAATTCAGTCCCTAGCTTCAAAAAAGTTTCAATGTGGTAGCTATAAGTTTAAAAATTGTGCTGGTTATATTATATTGATAATTATTTTTTTACGTAATAATTTTTTATCTGAATAACTTGGATAAAACTCAATTTAGAGACTATTCATGAATTTTACCAAACAATATGAAATTAAACTCAAACAAGAAGGACCATATTGAAACTTGAACCAAGTTCAAACTTTTGTCCAAATTATAGGACCCACTTTGTAATATTCTAATCACAAATATCTTTCCAAAGGCTTATTTTGAGTGAATGAATCATTTTTAACTTAAAATTTTAAATTTGATCGAATCTTGAACTAAAATAAGCGGTAAAATTAATATTCTACATTCATTTTCTTTAAAGAATTTTAGGTTTCCCTACGTCTAGTTGAACTGAAAAACACATGCCGATTAAATTATATTAAACCCTTCTTAAACATTTTAGTTCTTATTTGCAAAATTTTAACACATATTTTATATAGAAGGAAAATCTCTTAATAAAAACTTATCACAATCCAATAAATTAGGACCAAAAGATTATAATGAACAAAAATGAAGTCAACATGAACTTAACTTAGTGGTAATTGACACCTGTCCCTAACCATGAAATCGTGGGTTGGAATCTCCCATCACTTACCTGATAAAATAAAATTAGAAAAATTTGGTGTAAATAGTATTTTTTTTATTTTTTTTTTATGGTGCGCTTTTTATGTGATGATGTAACAAACCCACTTAGTATAGTGGAGGAATAATAACAAAACCAAAGTCAATTTCCATAATACCTCCCGGCCTTAGTGGCTGCTTATAACTTCTTTTCCCTCTTTTACCCCTCCTATGCTACCCCTTCTTCCTTCTCCTCGTGGGCCCAAAAAATTCCAATGGATTAGGTCGAAGTTATGGTCGAGGTCGAGATCGAGATCGGGGCGAGAGGAAAATGTTCCTTAATATTTTTCTTGAGGATGAGGAGAATTGGGATAAAATTTTTCCTTTTTCTTGTTTCGTACTCAGAACTTTAAAAAAATTCAATTATATCTTTAGACTTTTGATCCTGATTATAATGAGTGGTTGTTTAAGAACATTATTTAAATGTTGACATGATACGTCGATTGAATTAAGTGATAATTTGACGTCAACCATAAAAATTTATTAGAACCAAAATTAAAAGTTTAGAGAGGTAATTGAAACACTCCAAGATTTAGAAACATAATAGATAGATTTAATTTATAATAATGTAAACCTATTATTTATTTTTCCGGGTAAAAGTACTAAACGCATTTTAAAATTGATTATTTAAACTAGTAAATAATATAAATATTGATTTTGGTGTACAATATGTTAATTATTGATCTATTAGTATTAATAAATTATTTTACTATATATATATATATATATTTTGTGGAGATTTGCATGAATCATATTGTTTTGTGGTAGAAAAACAAAATAATGCAAAGTTTGGTGGGTCAAATTTATGTCACTCTTAATGGTGCATTGGTTTCTTTTGCAATTATATGAAAATTTTGGTTTGATGTCCAACACAACCAAATTAATATTTTTAAGGCTTCAATTGAATTTGAGGCCTCTCAACTAAAATGTCAGAAAAATAGCAACCTTCTTTAATTATTCTTTTTTTTTTTCTTATTATATTTATTGGAGGTTTTGAAAATTGTCTGAAAAGACCATTTAGATTATTTTATTAAATTATCTTTGACTAAAAAGGTGTTATTGAGTACTCCCGTTCATGTGAGTAGTCGAGCAAGTTATTTCGAAACAAGTTAAATTAATTTTTAATATTATTTTTTAGTTGTGAAATACATTTATTTATAAATTATTGAATATAACAAATATTGTATGGGTGGAATTTTTAAAAATTGTGTACCACATGGATGGCCAAGTTGTGTACCACCTAAGTAGTTATGTGAAGACACCAGCTTGTACAAAGCTTGAGATGAAAGTCGAGTTGTAGCTCGATTAAAGTAATACCGGGAAGCCACCAAGTCTCGGTGGATTGGATGAAACTAAAAAGTTGTTCTAAGTACAAAATACGATACGAGACATTTGGTAGTTTGCCTCAAATGAGATTAGATGCCTCGAAATTGACCCAAGTGAGATTGAGCTTTCTAGCCTAAATACCCACAATAGTTCAAGAGGTTTGATCAGGCACAAGACCCAGAAAAGTTACAAACGTTATTCAACTCATAACTCCAATAGCTCCAAAGGCATTTACGAGCCGTCGAGTTGCTATTAACCTCCTAGATTGTGACTGATAACCACCTTATCATGCTAAACTCCAACGAGTTGAATCGTAATCAAGGCCTCTCTCTAGTGTGACCTTATCAAAAAACTTCTCGTAGTCTCGTGACTTTTACAACGGTACATGAATGGAAATGATAATTTAACCCTATTTATTTCCAAAAAGGGTTCATATTTTTCTGGTGAGCAAGTACAATTATCACACATCATGGTAACTTTTGCAATTCTAAGTGGACTTATTCCACTAAGTCACTAACTAACTGAGTGGGGGGCATAGCAAAAATAGACATTTAACTTTATGATCAAGATGTCTCTTTGACAGTGGGTCCATTCCTCTTTTGACCATACTTCTCTTTGCACCCACTTGAAAAAGAAAAAGAAAAGAAAAAAAAAGTGGTCAATTTTCCCACGGGTAAAAAAAAAAATTAATGGTGGACCTCACCTACTTGAGTAAAAAGATAATTACTCTCTCATTATTATTATTATTACTACTCTTACTAACTGACTCCAAACTGCCCCTAATTAATGTCTCTCTTATTTGATGGCCCTTTTCTATTGTTTCTTTATTGGATGCTGATTTTTTCTTTTTTCTTTTTTTAATGGAAATTCAAATTTCAATCCCTTTTCTTAGGTTTAATTATTCTGTAGGATTGTTATAGGTCCATGGATGGTTAATTTTACCAAACTAAATATCAAATCCATAAGACATTATTTATTTCTATAAAAATTGGAGGATCCAATCTCTTCTTCATCCTCTTATTGTGCCAAAGAAAAAAAAATCAATGAGTCATTTGGAACATAATTTGATATGACATCAATTATCTTTAAGTCAAAGGTTCAATAAGGTTCAATTCCTACTTTAGACGTTGATCAAATTAATAATAAGTGTATATTCTACTCTTTTTTTTTTTACAATTTATAATTACATTGAAAATATTCAACGTAGGTTTGTAGTCATCTCAGAAAATAATGATTTTGCTATTAAAAAAAAAGGAGAAAATAATGACTTTTTAGATTTTATTTTTTATTGTCAAATTAAATATCATGCATGATAACAAAAGTGGTTGAAACATTTACGTAATGAAAAATTAAATTTTAAAAGGATTGGTTGGATGGTCGGGAGCTGATGACTCCATTCAAAAGAATAATACTAGGAACTAAATGACGAACCTCTCCTCGTTGATCAAAAGTTCTATTTCTCTTCTCGAGTCCTCAACTACACGGAACAATGAAGTCTAAATTCTCCGGGGCTTCAAATTTGATGGGCCAAAAATGTGTTGGGCCCACACGGTCCAATCACAGACGGCCCATTACATTTCTAGCCCATCTCACCCAAAAGCCCAAAGCATTAGCCATGGCGATGGTTTTGAATTTCAGTGCTTCCCAATCACCGAACTGTTTCCCGGCTCTCCGTCCTCCGGCGACCCGACACTAATCTCTGTCACTTTCTTCACAACAGAGCTGCCATCACATCCTCCGACCCGACGGAACTCGGAGGAGATGGGCCCACCCAAAACCCTCCGCACGATCTCGCAGGAAGCTTTCGACGAGGTCGTAAGAGAGAATGTGGAGGACCTGGGGATGGATCCGGCCGAGGCTCTCCAGGATGCCATCGAAACCCTAACTCTACAAGGCGTTGATCTCTCAGGTGATTTGTGGAACCCTCCGGGGAATGGCTTGTCGTTGTGATCCGTAATCATCCATTGCATTTTTCCGATTGTTGTTGTTTCTGTATGCAGGCATTGTGAGGTGTGTTCCTGGAGAGGGTAGCGCGATGGATAACCCTTTGGTACAGAGCTTGGAGAGGCTGAAACAATTGGACGGTGATTTGAAGGGTGGAATCACCGATGGTGATGTCGACGAGATGGTGGTATTGTTTGATAGGACATCGGAGCTGTGCGGAGCGAATGAGGAATCGGGGAATGCGTCGATTGCATCGAGAAATGGTGGATTGGGATTGCTGTGTTCTCTTTGTTCTAAGATTCCAAGTGATTGCGAGCGTGCTGTTGCTTCCGCTTTGAAGACAATGGTGTCGTTGCTTCATGGTATTGCGCAATTGATGATTTAATTATAGAGATTGGAGAGTGAATAGAGGGAAAACAAGCAACTGCGTGATAATCTAAAATGATATGCTTAAATCTTAAGTTAGTTGATGAGCAATTTGCTTGTAGTATACAAGTTTAGGTTTTCTGGAAGTCTTATCGCATGAATTTGCTGGAGGTTCATACTTAATGTCTGCAATATTTATGTGTTTGCAGATTTACAAAGTACGGAAATATTTCGGAACAGCAATGGACCCAAAATCGTCATGGGCATTCTAAATAATGGGAAGCAAAACGTTGACATCTTACATGGTGGTTTTGCTGTTGTTGCTGCGTCTGCGACTGCTAATGAGGTTCTTAAAGAATCATTCATGGAGATGAAAATTGATGAGCTCATTTTGCAGACACTGAGTACGAACAGAGGAGACTGTATTAGCAGCTTATATGATGCTATTCGGGTTCTGCTGACACCTGATGATAATCGTGTAGTTGCTTCTCAAGTATGTGGTCTTATTCTTTGGAATTACCGCCTACGTTATGGGTGATGACTTGACTCATTGCCCCAGTCCCTAAAAGAAAGAAGTCTTTGAATCAACTAATTGGTCCTTTTATTGCTGGCATCTCTTAATTTTTGGGTGTTTGATTCAACTTCAGGTTTATGGTTATGCCCGAAGATTTGCAAAAATTGGAATTGCTAATGCTCTTGTCGACTCGCTACATGATGGGCTTAGCTCAGCTGGTCTGGTTTCAGCAAGCATTGCTTTAAAAGCTGTTGCTGTTAATGTAAGTTTTCAAATTTGGATGGGAAGAAAAATTCTCACTTCAAAGCAGATACAAGAACGGGGGGTTAATTAAAAATGTAAATAGATTAGAGAGATTCTTTCAGTTCACAGAAAATATTAGAACGAGGAATTTTATTAGGCCTCTTATATTAAATTTTCTCGTAAATGTGAATAGATAGATAAGATTAAGTTGTTGGAATAGTTTTGGTTGTAGCCATACACCTAACTGATGTTGAGTATGTGACCTTTTTTCTTCTCACTTAAATCATAATTATTAGAAGTTTCTTAAGAGTATGTAACTTTTTTTTTCCACTAAATCGTAATTATTAGAAGTTTCGTAGCAAACATACTTGGATGATATTAATGTAAAATGGCAAAATGTCTTTCTTGCTTGATCTTTGTTGCATAATGTGGTTGGTGGACTATCTACTTCGTTGGGAGACATATTTCGATTTTGTCTGTAGTTATTTTATCTCATAGTGGGCGGCATCATAGTAATCATTTGAGTGTTCCCCCACTTGATGAGAAATGTATACTCTGCCTCCTCCGCACATCTTTAGATATATTATTACTAACCAGAAAGGTGATATATTGGTTTTTCTGATAGTGTTCTATTTTTTCCCTATTCAATTGTTTATCATGAAATGCAGGATGAAATTTGTAAATCCATAGCTGAAAATGGTGGTATTGATGCAGTTCTGAGGTGTATTGATGACAGTGGTGATCAAGGCAATAAAATCGTAGCTAGAACTAGTTGTTCTTTGTTATCAAAGGTATATAGTTATAATCATGTTTTGTGGAGTTATTGTTTCCAATTCATTGAAGCAGTGGTTGAATTGTTTAGTGCAAAGTCCATCGTAGATTCATCCCTGCATTTTTATCTCTTGCACTGTCAGCTGGTTCAACATCTTTTAATTGATCTTTTGTGGTCTATTACTGAAGAAATACTCTCTAAAAAGAATTAAACAATTGCTTTTTAAACGCTCTCTCTCTCTCCATGTTCTTTCTTCAAGTTTTTAGCTGTTAAGTTGTAGACCATTGGAATACTTGCTTTTAGAATACGGAATGAAAAATCGGTCTGTGGTCTTAAGATACTAAAGCTGGTTAATCCAACAGACACGTTCAATTATTAGATGTAACTTGAGCGAGGAAAGGTAGTTCTGTTAGCTTCTTAAAGGATGCAATAATGGCAATTGTATATGAGCTTGTTATATGTAATTCATGGCTGCACCTTTTTGTGGTGGGCAACGATTTTAATCGGCTAGCTTCTTTAACTGGTCTTATCGATCTTTTCCTGAGATCTACAAAGTATGTGAGGTTACCATTTGCATCTTTTACCGTCGTATTTTACAAATAACTCTCAGTGTTGATATTCATCTCATTGCTCTTATTGACTTAGTTGGCAGGAAGCGACACAAACAAGAGTGCTATTATTGAAAAGAAAGGATTGGATAAACTAATCAGGCTTTCGTCCAGATTTAGTGATGATCCATCTGTTCTGCAGGAGGTAAGGAAGCAAACCTTATCAGTAATGATGAAATTTCCAGGTTTTTTTTTTATATTTTTAATTTTACTATTTTAGATATAGACTTCTTGACATTGCAGTAACATCACATTCCATTCTATTTCTGTTGCTTGGGGAAGATTTTATTTTTAAAAATATCACCAAACCATCAGCAAATATATGTCGATGATAAGATTTTTAGGGAAATTTCAATAGACATTGATATCAATAGAAATAGAATATTTGTAGCTTCTTTTAGAAAATTCAAAATAAAGTTTTTGCTCAAACATTTATCTTAGCCGTATTAATTTATCCTCTTAATATATAACACAATTGAGTTGTATAAAAATGATGTCAAATAAATAATTTTATTTTATGAAAATTTTGATAGTTGAATCAATATTGAAAGAATGAAATTTGATCTTATTTACAAATAAGGACCAATGTAGGGAATGAATTTAAACCATGATGGTTACCACGTAGGATTTAATATCCTACGAGTTACACAACCAAATGTAGTAGGATTTAGGGTCAGACAATTATCCCATGAGAAGGTGTGTGCAAGCTGGCTCAAACATGCACAATTATAAAAAAAATATATATATATATATATATATATCGAAAGAATATACATCCTAAGTTGTCAACCGATCATTAAGATTATGAATAATGTTAATGGAATGTTGTGAATATCATGTGTATTTTTTCTCGGTTCTCCTCTCCCTCTCTTTTTTAGTGAGGACTTATTTCGTTTTTTTCCTAATGCAAATAGTGATCTTTGCTAACATTCTACTGATTTATTAGTCATGGCTTATGTAATTCTGTAATGGCATTCAATCTGATATCAACTTTAGTCTCAAATTCTTCTTAATTTTTGGCATAGGTAATGTCGATTATATCAGTGCTTACTTTAAGATCCCCAGAAAATGCAACACGAGCCATTGAAGCTGGAGCCGGAGATCTGGCCATTCAAGCTATGCAGAAGTTCCCTTCAGCTCAACAAATGCAAAGGAACTCATGTCACATGATCCGAAATCTCGTAGTGAGGAACCCAGAAAACAGGTCCACTCTCAAACTAATCTCCATTACTCATCATATAATGCTTACCACTCAAATATGTAAGTAAATCCTATAATGTACAGAGCTCTTCTGCTCAAAAGCGGAGTCGAGAAATACATTCGAAGAGCGAAGCAAAGCCATGAAAGCTGCAAGGACGCCGCGAGCGATGCATTAAGGGACTTGGGGCTTGACAACTATCTGTAGCCCTCGAGAGTTTGATCCATTGCCAAAGTTCACTATCTTTTGTGCAACTTTGATTGATCACTTGCTTGCCTTTCACTTCTGGTGTGTATTCGTAAATCTGTCGTAGGGAAGAAATTCAACTTGTTTGCTCAATTTTTAGTCCACGTGGCCAAAATTCATTGGCCCTACATGTATGTAACAAATACTTTACCTTAGACTTATTAGGCTTATGTTTTTACTCGTGTTTATCAAAAGTTCCTTGGTGTGGATGCCTCTGGTACAGAGAAGTAAAACTCTGATCAAAAGGAAAAAAAAAACAAGTTAGAATTAGAATGAGTTTGTTTTTGTAAAATGAATGTAAAATTTAGTAGCTACTATTATATGCAGAAAATGATGGGACAACAGGTCTTGTCAATGTGGGATCCAAAGCCCAACCAACCGAAAATTAAAAATCGGTTTTAAAATATAGTTCTGTTAAATTATAAGTTTAATTTAAAAAAAAAAACTTTATTTAATAAGTTTTTAATATAAAAAAATGTCTAATATATTTTGAACTTAAAAAAGTTTGTTAATAATTTGACTACTATTAGAAGTCTATTAAACATAAAATTAATAATTTAGAGATTCATTTAGAGCTATTAGATAAACTAAATTTATAATTTAATTAAAAAATAATAACTGATTGATACTCTCGTGTACTTCAAAACAGTTCACACATATATATGATAAAACAATTCATCTTACAAAACTGAAATACAAAAAGGTTGGCTTTGAAAATGTTATGTAAAACTTTGTTTATAACTAACTTATTTTCTATTATTTTTTTTAGTTTATAGCAAAATTAAAAAAAAATAAAAGGAGTTTCCAAAAAACTATATTTTATGGTTAAACATTTTGATTTAAGATTTTAAAAATATTTCCAAAGAAACAAATTAAGTAGTAAATAAACCTAACTTAGTTTTTAAAAATAAAAAATAAAGATATCATCAAAAACAATATTTAGAAAATAGCCATCCAACATATCGTTGTTTAAAAAGCCCTTTGATAATCATTATATTTTAATTTTTTTTTTTAAAATTAAACTTACCACCATTACTTCCCCATTTATTCCTTTTATCTTCTTATCAATTATTTTAAACAACTTTACCATCTCAACCAAAATTCAAAAACTAAAAGTAGACCTTTTAGTTAACAATTTTTAAAATTTAGTTAAGAATTTAGATGTGTCGAGAAAGGTAAAAAAAACATTATAGGAAAACAAACCTAATTTTTAAAAATAGAAAACTAATAATGGAATCATTATTAAACCCTCCTAGACCATTTTTAAAACAATAAACAAGCCTTATAAATTTCAGACAAAAAAAAAAAAAGCAAAACCTTTGAAATTCTTCACTATCAAAGGCCAAACAATCAAGCATAAACCTGTCCGGAAATAATTATTTGAAAATTCAAATCATCCTCAAGTTTTCTTTGTGTAACATCCAGAATGACATCAAAAATTAACAAATAATGTATATTTTAACCTCACAGGCATTTCTTCTTCACAAAATTGTTTGAATGGAGTGTTTCATCCAGCCTCAGTACACTTATACTATAACATCTTCCAGTTTAAAACATCGGTGCACGACCGATCCTCTGTCATCAAATATCGATCGATCTTGTGCAGGTGAAACTCGTCGTGTATGAAATGTAGCACTGCATAAACCTTGATTGAAGACGGATAAAGAAAAGTTTCAGCCATGAAAAATGACACACAACAAACAAGCAAAAATCTGAAGAACCCCACGGCATACCAATCACGGCTACTGGAACATCTTGCTATATGCTTTCCGCTCTTGATTGCGTCTATCGGTAATCTGCATAAATACCGTACAAACCCATCATTTAACGGCACATGTCATCTCGACGCAAAAACTTACTTCGATTACCTTTTTTCTCGCTGCAGCAAGTTCTTTCTTTATTCCAGCTGAAACCCGCAAAATTAGCGAGTGATTAGAAAGTTCAAAACTCTAACAGAGGAATCAATATAAAACACAAGTTGAAATTCATCACTATAGATGTACTTCCACGCCCATATTATGAGATAAATGGGCGGCTATCAGAAGGCAGTACATTATTACGAAATTTTGAGGCTAAGTGTATATATATACATCCATGGGAGAACAACTCGAACAGCATGTGAAAAATAAATGCATGCATTTATCTTAGATTTTACGGTTTGAAGCTATCAAATTGAAGATCTTCTCCAATCTGTCACATTTGGTTTCCCTACATAACTCATGTTTTCAACACCTACTCAAAACTCAGAGAAAGACAAGACATAGTGTTCTAGACAACATTTCATGGCGGAAATATCCAACCTCTTGATTTTAAGTTGAGCTCTTTCCAATAATTTTGCCAACACTGTCACTACCGACTCCAGTTTCTACAACCAATATCGACCAATAAGAAAATAATGTTTCAGATTTCTGGAAAAGCAGTTGGATCTCCAGTGAGATATTAAGGGGATTAGTTTTCAAATTCGAAATTCCAACTTTTAAGATCAATCGTTTCATGCAAATCATGAAACATATCAATAATTCATCTAAATATATAACATAAAATACTTTGAAATATCAACATCAGAGGCCTGGTAAAAAGCCATTACCATCATTTGGAGCCAGATCCAATGCCTTTTTGAAACTTTCGACAGCAGAATCAATGTCATTAAGAGCCATGTATGCCTGGATATGAAATGAATATGATAATCAGTAAGCACCAGTATGCAATAAGATACACTTGCAAATGGTTGCAAATAGCATGTATAAAAGGAGGCTAACAGAAAGTAATCCTAAATACAATGAGTGGGAAAGCATGAAGCCACAAAAGAGGAGAAAACGATTGACTTGCAAATAGAATGGACTTGTAGTTGAAGTAGCTACAAGATAGCTTGTAGCCCATTTCTTCAACATTCTGTTTCCAATCCACGAGTTTCTATTGAGCTAGACTATGTGCACCTCAACCGATTTCATGAGACAATGATCTGGTCCTACCTTCAACATTCGGTTGCCAGAAAATTTATAAGATTTTTAACATCTAGGTACATGGCTACAACCACTATAGAATCAGAACACATTCCTCCAAGGTTCCAACCTAAACTAGTCGACCATTGTCCATTTCTTTTACATAAAAGAAAAAGGTTTCTACGTTTATAAAAGAATTTAGATCATGGAAAAACTCAAGAAAAATCAAAATAGAACCTATCGAATCCTTCAAAAAAGGGAAGATGTTTAATAAAATTGGGAAAAAAAAAAGTACATTAACCCAAAAATTCAATAAAGTGTAGATATGAGTTTCAGAAATTTTTTAAAACAGAAATGACAGTCTAGTAATGGCTCTCCATCCAGTCCTTTGAGTCATCACGTTCTTAGCCATAAGAAATACCAACCTGACCTTGGCGAAACAAAGCTTTTACATTGTCGTCTCCATCACGCATTGCAAAATCAGTGTCCAACAATGCTCCTTTCAGATCCCCTAACTTCAACTTACAAGCCTACATCAACAAATCAGCCAGTGATTATTAGAAAGACAATACTCAAGTATAATCTGATGAAAATGTCTAAAGAATATGATCATTTCTTACTTAAAAGGTGAATAATGACATTGAAAATGAATCAACCACTGCAAGCAAGGACATATCTCTATACAATGAAAGAATAAAGTTGGCACTCAACCAACTAAATAATTCTTCAAAAGACAATGTGCACAGTACACCACAACACATAATCTGAGAGATGCATCATTGCAAGAAATCTGAAATACATGTCCAATTTACGCAAGGGAGCATCCAAGGCTACTTGATTTATCCATAGTATTACTTAGCTTCACACCCAAAAGGAGCTACGAGTATTACTTGATTTATCCATAGTATCCATAGTCTCCTTTCATTTATTGACGGTAGTGCTCTCACCAAATTCTCTCCTTTGTGAATTAGGTTTTCCTTCAGGGTTCCTCCACTACCATTTAGTTTTGGTCCCTCAATCGGTAACTTTCCTATTTCTGGGCGTACATGTACATTTCATAATTTACAAAACCAGGTGTGGCAAATTCTGTAAGAAACATAATATTCTATTGTAAAAATGTTAAAGATTCCTACCACAGTTTGAAGTTCTCTGTCAAGGAAAGTTTACTTGGTTTTTGTATATTGTTTAAGGACCTACATCAAACAGTGTGTTGCATTTTAGCAATCTTCATTGACAAAAGCTTTTGAAGATTTGCAATCTTAAAACTCACTGTTTTAGTGTTCTGCAAAACCAAGGCTCGAAATTGGTGTTGAATTTTCTAACGCCAGCTATTGTCTTCGTCATTCAATTATATGCCACTTTACAAACAAGGAATGAGTTTGGTGAAGATTGAAATGAACATCAGTACTAATGAAATTGTGAAAATGGGAATAAACTTTCAAAATATTATGTTCACTAAAATTATTTTGGATCGAGAAATTTCATTAGTATTGTTTACTAATGTTTGGAAGGAGAAGCAGATTTGGATTGACTTTAGAGCCTAGAAAAAGCTAGAGAGGGCACAAAGTAAATGAAAAATGTGGTAGAGCCCAAGATGGGAATAGAAGTGTCAATCACCCCCTTTCAAATTGGTTTTCAAATAAATCTATCAGCATTCATTACAATCCTAAAGGTTATGGTTCGATGCCCACCCCGTAATTGTTGAACTATATAAAAAAAAACATTCACCAAAACTCCAAAAAAAAGGAAAAAAAATGAAATACATTCACTAGGACACTTACTGAACTGTTTGTGAATATCTGTGATTTGGTCTTTCTAAGATTTGCACTCTTCTCTGCAGACTCAAAGGAAAAGAAGAGGAGCAATGGAGGGGAGGGGGAGAGTCAGCGCAGTCATGAATACTTCAGATATTCATAGTAAAATATCTTCAGAGTATAGTTTACTGATACTACCAGTAATGACAAAAGGAAGATATACCTTCATCGATTCCTTCTTTTTCCCAGCAGATGTCGAGGTAGCGTAAAGCCTTCCGGTACTTTCTGAGAGCCATCTTATAGTCTTGCTTCTGTAAGGAGACGTTATTGGAGTCAAAAGAAATCTATCACTGAAATTCAATGATAAACTAATAGAAAATCTAAATCCAAGATTCTTTCTCATCCGTACAGAAGACATAATTTAATGAAACAGAATAAAATTTTGTATTCCCTGCTAAGGGCTCCTTGTAATTTTATACATCAATGAAATTGTTTCTTTTAAAAAAAATAATAATAAAACTGGCCCGAACACACAAAATAATAACAATATAATGATGAAATCTGGTGCCAATACCTTGTAATGCTCATTACCAAAAACTTTTACAGAATCGACTGCATTCACCCACCAGTCAAGTTCATTAGGGCTCTGTTCTAGGTCAGCCGGCCAATCAGGAAATGTATCCCCATCGTTGAAAAAGTTTGAAATCCCATCATCTTCTCCCTCGGGAATTTCACCACAATCCACGATAATGACATCAACAGTAGGGCGGTCGCTGTCACCAGTCGTAACGTGCTCAATTGAACGAACAACACCCATTCCTTTCACTACCCTCCCAAACACTACATGTTTTCCATCTAAATGAGAAGTGCGAGTAGTACTAATGAAAAATTGGGACCCATTTGTGTTGGGACCAGAATTAGCCATAGACAACATTCCTTTCCTTTCATGTTTCAGCTCAAAATTCTCATCATCGAATTTCATGCCATATATAGACTCTCCGCCAGTACCATCTCCAGCAGAAATATCTCCACCTTGTACCATAAATCCCTTTATGACACGGTGGAAACACGACCCCTGAACAATTCAATTACATTCAAAATAAATATATAAGCATCTATGTATCCTGTTCAGGATAAGACAGAACAAATACTAAACAAACAACTCCAATGAAGTAATATTGTAATAAAAAAGTGAATATTTTGAAATTGTTATCTATAGACCATTTTCATTACTTCATGGAAAAGTTCCAAGAATAATCAAGATTCAAGAAGTGAGAACCAACCAACTCCAATGAGCAACAGAACCAACCATGTCCAACCAATTGTGTATAAAGCACAGATGCTAAAGTCTAAAGCTTTCCAACCGTAATGCCAGTACTTAAATTTAAATAAGCTTCACTACCTCCTCCTACACAATCCCCTTGATTTTTCAGAATTACAGAGCATAAAACAACATTACAAAGCCGACAGTTGAAGCGAAACCTTCGTCAAATGCTTGTTATTGACATTTTTAATCAACAAATCACGACTAATTAAAGACCTCGAATAAAATTCTCCACTTTACACAAGAGAAAAACAAAAGTAAGCAAGAAAAGAAGAAATAAGACCCAAATTTGTAAAGCCCTTTAGGTAAGCTCTTCATTCAATTTTCTAGCACCTAAGATCCAATTTGATAACCATTTTGTTTTTTAATTTCTATTTTTGAAAATTAAGCTTATAAATAGTATTTCTTTGTTTTACAATATACTTTTCAAAAACATTTTTAAAATATGAGCCAAGATTTGAAAACTATAAAAAGTAATTTTCAAAAACTCACTTATCAAAATTTGACTAAGAACTCAAATGTTTTTATAAGAAGGTAAAAGACATGCTCAAGAAATTGTGAGAAAACAAGCCTAACTTTTAAAAACAGAAACTTAAAAACGAAATCATCACCAAACGGGGCCTACTATCACTGTTTTATTTCTGATCAAGGACACAAACACCATCATTCCACTGCCATCCACAAAGAAGAGGAAATCTACCGGCTTCTCGAATACACAAGCTATACCAAAAATGGAAGAAGCCCACATAAAGATTCACATCCAAACACTAAAAAATACAAAGAAATCCAGTTTGTATTCGGACAATCACGCATCCACATAGATAAACAGAACAGAGCAATGACCTTGAAATGAAGGGGAACGCCCGTATGGGTTCCAATGCCCTTCTCGCCGGTGCAAAGAGCCCTGAAATTCTCAGCGGTTCTGGGCACCACATCGTCGTAGAGCTCCACCACAATTCTGCCCTCAAGATCACCTCCAATACCGATATCCAAAAAGCAGCGAGGCCTCCCCATCTCTCGCTCAAGTCCGTGGAGTTTCTAGAGCCTTCGAACGCCTTAAGAAACACTCAAACACACACTGGTAGAACGTGGAAGCGAAGACAATCGATAAACCCTAAAAGGCCGGCGCCGCTACTATTTATTTCGATTTCTCTGTCTCTCTCTTCTGTGGGTCTGTGTGGTCTGTGTCAGCTTCACTCCTCTGTCTGCGCCGCTCGAGGAATTGAAATGGGTTGGTGGGTATTTGGTATTTGGAATTTGGAGGCCAATTGTGAGGGAGAGTTGGTTTTGGAAGTGGGGTATGGAGATTGAAAGGAAACGATGAATTTGTGTGTGGGTTTGTTTGTTTGTTTGTTTTTCTGGGTTGTTGAAATGGAAATGGCCATGGCTTGGCCCTCGTGCGATCGCTGCATTTTCATTGTCGTTCCTCATTCTTCCCTTTTGTCACCATCTACAACTAACTCAACTCAATTCTCTCTCATTTTTCTTCTCTCTGTAATCCCCCAATTTTTAGGGTTAAAAATGAAAACTTTCCGTTCCTTTACTTTTAACTTTAGTGTTAGATTTAAACAATGTAATTTCAAAAAGATATTTTAGTTTATTTAATTTTAACTTTTGGTTAATTTTAGCTTTTATACTTTTAAATTTTTTCCTTACTTTTAAAAAAAAGATCATTTTAATTTTTTAACTCTGTTTTTAATAGCATTTTTCTATCATAATTTTAACAATTAAATAATTTTTTCTTTTTACAAATAAGACCAAAATAGTTCTTTTAAGAGTACATGGACAAAAACAAAAAATTTTAAAGTAGAAAGGCCACGTAAACATTTTTAAAGTATATAGACTAAATTAAGAATTTTTCAAAAATTTATGATGTCGAATTTTTTGTAATATATTTTGGATAGTTCAAAATTTTTTTTTTAAATAATGTTGAAATTTTTAATACAATAATTGAGGTAGGAGAGTTTTAACCTTCAAGAAAAAGAATATGTCATTTACTAAATTACATGATTAATCTTAGGAAAAAAAATTTATTCTTGCCCTTTTAAAGTAAATGACAGTCTTATTTATGGCTAAATTATCAACATTCTTGAGGTTATTTGTGTGACTCAATCTTTTTTAATTGATGTTGAATTTGGTTTATTTATTAAAAAAAATATTGAATTGAAACTTTTTTTAGTTGTTTTGTATTTGAAATTAAATATCTCATAATTATAGTTTTTTTTAGTACAACAACATATGTGGCTTCTTTACGAGTCATATTTATATGGTTATAATTAAATATAGTTATAGTTATTGTTAAATATATGTTAGTTCAAATTTAGATGATTTATTAATTGATTTTATACAATATTTAAACCCAATTTAGGAAGAATATTATTTCAAATTACTTATTTAAGTGTAAAGTTTAATTGGATGATGAAGTTTAAACTTTAAAAGGTTAAGTTATACTATACTAAAAATTGAAAATTTTGTATTCAAGTGGTGGAGACAAAAGAGTGTCAAAGTCAAGAGGTGCAATTGTCAAAAAGGTCTTTTTCCTTCTTTGTCCTTTTGGAGATTTTTTTCCCTTTTTGCATAAAAAAAATAATTAGAAAACGAAAGAAAGCCACAACATAGGCTAAATATTTCACTATGCCTAATCAAAGACAATATTTTATTTTTCCAAGTGAACAAAAATTATCATAAAGTTTTACCATTTTCATGATTTTCAAACTTTCTTTTAAAAACATTTCCCCCTTGAAATTTAACAAATTTATAATTCAAATGAGCTATTGTCGAGAGATTTGCAAATAATAATTAAAAAACATCAGGATGATTCAAATTATAAAGTTATTGACTTATTTTAATGATAAATAAAAATTTTGTTGTACAAAATGACAGATAAAAATTTAAAATCTCTCATTATGAAAAAAAAAAACGATGGCATGTGCATCTCAATAACCTTGAAAGGAGAGGAATTGAAAAACCTTAATGATGGACCACATGATAACTTCAAATTTGTGGACCAAATTGGGACAATAAAATTTTCGTCCAAAATTTCCCAAACCCTAATTTTGATTCTCCAAATCAAGAAATGGGATAGGACAAAAATAAAAAAAATTCTAGAACTCTTACTATTTTTACTTTCGTTGTTTTATCAAGTTCGAGGTTTAATTTAACTAGGTTATATATTTCGAATCTATCAACCAAGTAAAAAAAAATTTAAAGAAAAAAAACTAAAATATCATTTAAAATTTTTGTTTGTAATATGTTAAATCTTTCAAAATTACATTGGTAGATTGAGTAAATATGTTCACACATTTTTTCTTCAAAAAAAAAAAAAAATATATATATATATATGTTCTTAATTTTCTTATATAACATAGTTTTCTTTCAATACCAACATATCACCTCTTTATCGTGTTTAAAAATCACATGTCATGCATCCAAAAAAAATAACACATTAGAAAATTATCGATAATATCGTACTCAGTTGCATCATCAAATACATATGGGGTGATTTAACAAAACTAGGTCAAATTTAAAATTTTTAAAACTACACATACCAATGTGGGAGAGGAATACAAAACCAATGAATAAAACATAAATTTAATATTAAAAAAATATTGTTTTCTAAAAATAAATTACTCTGACACAAGTGAAGACAAATCTATTAGAAGAAGGGTATATTTGTAAATGGGCATGATGACCTTTGGGAGATTAAATAGACAGAATCCAGGTTGTCAGAGGTGTCGGAGACACGTGTCGCCTGATGATTGCAAGTTTCATGATTCTGTCTACTGCCAAAAACATGCTATCTTGCGCACGTTCGGGTACAGAAATCCGCTCATTTTAGTCTCTCAACCAAAAAAAAAAAAAAAGAAAAAAAGAAAAGAAAAGAAAAACATATTAATAGACACCAAATGATCGTAATTTTTTAATAACTCTCAGATTGGTTCTTAATCTTATACTTTCGTAAAAAAAAAATTTGTTAAATTTTGTTAAAAAAGTTCGGTCTATCATTAATTAATATTTTATTAATATACATATATTTTGTTTTGCGTAAAATAAGTGCGAGTGTGATTTCAAACTCACAATTTTTGATTGAAGACAGGTGCTTAAAGTAATTGTCCAATGCTATGGTTGACAAAATATTTAGATAAATGTACGTAGTAATTTCTAACGTATAATTCTCTTATACTTTCTCACAAACACAAACTCACAAACACAAACTTTGTTTTGAGGGTTTTAAGTTTGTTCTTGGAACAAATGAGGTTGGCACCTTCAACTTCTCGCTTGCTAAAGAATCTTTGAGACTTTCGACTTTGAGTTTGTTGAAATCTTCGACCAAGCAACTTGGTGAAATTCTCTGGTTTAACAAAATTCTTCAGACTTTTTTAAATTCTCTGGTTTAACAAAATTCTTCAGACTTTTTTTTGCAAAGTCTACTCTGATGGCTCTGACGGATTCTAAATGCTCTCAAATGACCTCTATTTATAAAGTCGATAACTGACATCTTCAAATGTCCAAAAGATTAGATATTTTGAACTATAAATGTTTGATATAAAATTACGTATTGCTCCAACAGTATCATTACTAATCATCATATAGAGCAATACAGTATCATTACTAATCATCATATAATTTATATGTTAAGCTATATATTTTAAAATATAACTTAAATAATTAGAATTCACATAAAAATTTTGCAATTTATTTTGGTTGACTACTTGAACAATAAAATAAACGAAAGATTGAACACTATATTTTAATTAAAAAATAATTTAAGATATTATATAGTTGACTAAAATTTATTTATATCTAAATATAGCATACAAATATAATTGTATTTAATCATTTATTAATTACATATATATATATATATATATATTTTTTTTTTTTAATACAATAAATTAAATTAGATGTAAATAAAATTGGTGAAAATAATATATAAAATAAAACGGATAAAAGCTAAACCAAGAAATCGGCTGGRTGATGGTACTAGAGGTTGAAAATGCAATGAAAAACCCATAAAAGTTAACCCAAAACTAATGGTGAAAATCATTTTTCAGGTTAATTGAAGTATGGGGACTCAATTGGAACATTTAAAAGTACTCGAACTAAAATAGACCGTCTAGAGTACAAGGATCAAAAGTGTATTTTGACTAACAAGTAAAGATTAAAACTTCAAAATAAATTATATATTCAGACTTAAAAACAAAGATATATGTGATAATTGTAAAAACAAATTTACATAGTTTCCTCTCAATTAATCTCTACTCTCAACAACTTGAACATTTGCTATAATAAAATCCCAAACTCTCAAAATAGGAAAATTACTACTTTCCCACATTTTACTTGTACAGAAAGTGGTGGAAGGCAAAGCAAACAGACTAACCAGTTTAAATAAGAGTAAGCTGAAGCTTTGGTCGATTTGGTTGTGGCTCCACCACCTCCATGTGAATTCTCACTGCCTGAAGAATGTTGTATGCGATGCTGCCATCCATCTTCTTGATCTTCTGTTCTTGCTCATCTACGAACCATTCTCCACTTTGTTTCTCACCTTTTGCATTCAAGTACACTGGTCCTTCGATCCCGAATCTGAAAAACAGAAAGAAAAATGCAATCTTCATCGTCGGAATGTTTGCAAACAAACCCACCAACACAGTAAACGGGTTTTCTCCTTGAAGAATATCATAGAGATGAGAGTCTAGATCAAAATATCCACAACTCGACTAATCCCGCTAGTCGACTGTCTAACCTTACAACGTTTGACATCAGATAACTTATAGAAATATTTGATCTTCTTAAATACGTTAACCTATATAGCTCAACTGGTTTGGGTACACGTAACTTCTCAAAAGTTTAGAAGTTCGAATTCCCACCCTACCCTTGTACTAAAGGGAGTACTTTTTTTTTTGCACGCACCTCAACTAATCTCACGAGATAATCGGATGACCCTATTACTATTTACATTGACCCTTATCAACCACTAGATCAAACCACGATGATTACCAAACGAGTAATCGAACAAGGTTTTCTGTTCGACAATATCTTCCTTCATATCTAATTCCAAATATCAACATTCTTATTTGATTTTAGGGAATTCAAAGCAATTCATATCAATCAAAGTAAAAGTCGCCATAAAGAAATACTATAAAACCATTGGTTTGGGAAACATACTTGGGAACAAATACTATAAAACCATTTGATCTTATCTTCACTATTCTCGCCTCCGTGTCTGTTGGCCTACAACAGCAAGAGATGAATTTCTTTAAATGAGACGAGGAAGAAAAAAATTATATGTGCAAATAAAAAAATCATGCACAAGAATGATGAACATTCCAAGATGGCATACCGTTTTCTGAAGTAAATTAGAGTATGAAGCTCCACTGAGGCCCGACCAGCCATCTGGGCATTTCTATGCCGATAGTTTAAGTCTGAAGGCAGTTTAGGAGAATAAGAACATATATGCTAGATTTCTTTTATAAGAGTTCACAAATATGATATAGAGAGAGCTTCAAAACATCACGTTACTCTTATAACCAAACCAACCAACAAAACAGAGATGAGAATGGTTTTCCTCGAATGAAGAGTTAAAGCTTGGTTCAGTTATGCATACAGAATGTAGTTCTCATCAAGAGAAATTTTCATTGAAGTGAAACTATGTGAGGATCTTACAAAAAAAGGGTTAAATTTGTAAATTTAGCTATAAGAGGTCCTTAACTTTGAAAAGTATCTAGTAGATCCATGGTATCTTATAAGAACTTGAACTTTCACTTATGATCTAATAGATCTTTGACCTATTTGACATTTTAATAAATTTATGGACTTATTAAGTCCAAAATTAAGAGATCCATGACCTTTAAAATTTGTGTTCAGGTCTTTGGATTTTTTAAAATGTCCCATGAGTCGTAGACTTAGCAGACACTTTTAAATTTTAAAGTTTAGAGACCTATTAATTTAAAATTGGAAGTTTAAAGACCTATTAAACACTTTTTAAAGTTCAGGGACTAAACTATGAAAAGATCTCAATAAAGACATGTATTTGTGTCGGCTTCTTTCCCTGGGAAGGAGAAGGTGCGAGAACAAGTATTGGAGCATGAGAGCTATATATGATGTTATATTCATTACTGATTTCAGGAATGCGAAATTCCATGCCATAACAAATTACTGAGGAGGAGAGTATTTCATACTATCAGCAATTGTAGTAAGTTTCGGTCTGTCATGGAATATAGGCGGAAGTTTGTATATCCCCAAAGATGCAGCAAGCAATCTATGCACGATGACATCTGCAATAAAAAGATGGCTGAAAACCCAAAACAAGAAGATACTACCACCAAGCAGACACACAAGGCAAAGCCAAACCTGCGTATCGTCGAATAGGGGAGGTGAAATGGGTATACAGAGGCGCTGCAAGCCCATAATGATGATATTCTGGGGGACTGAGGTCTCCACTATAGAAGTAAACTGCCTTCACTTGTATAAAAACAACTTTCAGAAATGTCCATATAAGCAATTAAATTAGTCAAAGTTCCATATTTAAGTGAAATTACCTGTGTCATACATCTAGTAGCTAGTATTCTGATCAGCTTATTGAAGTACGGATCATCGCCCTGATAAGATATGAACTTGGTTACAGTTAAACAAAGAACAGGCTAGCAAATGTTTATATCACTAACAAATTTGAATAACTTCGGCAAGGCACTACACATGCTGCCATGCAACAAAAAAAATAATAATAATAAAAAATCATATTCTAAATATTGCAATATGATATACCAAAGCACGATCGAGTGAATCAGCCAGAGCTTTAGATGATGAGACATCCAAGTTGAGACCAACAGCTACAGCTGTACGAACCAAAGGTTCGAGCATCTCTTTAGTTGGTATCGGATGGCGCCTGCAAATGGAAAAGAAAGCCAGAAAGCAATAGTTCATTATAACAATCTCATCATTCTACCAACAACCCACGAACTCAGATAGAAGAAATAAGACATAAATATGTAGATCAGAAATCAGCTAATAAAGATGGATGTTTAAGCTTTTAGTTGCTCAGAAATAAAAGAAGGTTATTTATAACTAATATGGGAGGGAGCAGAAAAACCCAACAACCTAGAATAAGAAATGAAGAAATTCTTCAAACCGCTGTCAAGCAAACAGGCAAGCAAAATAGACTCTTTCAATATGTTAACAGTAAAGATGGGAATAAGTATGCAAATATTACACCATTCAACAATTAAAAGTTCTCACCCATCCCCAGAAAAGAAGAGGTAATGGAAAGTGGGAGACACTTGCACATAATGCACTAGCAGACATAACAAAAGGCACTCTGACTCGGTGCAATAAAAGACAAGAAGCAAATGCTTGTGTGATAGCTCTTTACCTTAATAATGAACAAACTGGAAAATGCTTAAGAATTTTTTCTGCTACTGAAACATTTGCAGCAAGCATAAACTCCTCTACCATTTGGTTTGCTTCTCGAATTTGATACATACCTTGAAGAATAAATCAATTGAGAAGTACAGTGAGAAAAAGGGAAGGAAAATCTTAGTGCATCAATGCACACGACCAATAAGGAAAAAGAGGTCTGTTTACAAGAAAACAAAAATAGATGGCAAGAACATCTTTTCATGTAATTTGACTGTTCCAACTATTTCAGCTGGTGGCAAGAAGGTCAAGTGGTTAGAGAAACAAATATTTATGTGTTCAAGGACTCACAAAACTATCCATTAATGAAATCTGACATCCAAACATACCAATATCAAGAGGGTCATGTGTCTCGGTGTCAATTTGAAATTTGACTTCAGCAGAAGCAAGAGTCAAAGCTCCTCTCTCAATTCGTCTCAACCTCATTTTCTGCAGGTCGACCAAATTGTGAGAGGTCAAAAAAGCTATAAGCCAGACACACCATTGCCATTATTCTATAACAGAAATAAATAAAGCAGGCATACCTTTGCTAGGGCATTCATATTCCTCAAATCTCTAGTTATTGTATCCATCAATCGACTGCAAGTAAATACAGCTTGGTAAAAATAAAATCTAAAAGTCTCAACGAACCCAAAGAAGATATTAAAAAAGAAGTGACGCGCGGTGATAAAATAATTCCAATAAGAGAATTGGCAAACAGTTTAAGGTTGATTTGAAAAATATGCATATAACAAATAAAAAGTTGTAGATTGTTAACAACAAGCCATGCAACTACAAGACACCATGAAAGTACTGCATGGCCAGAAGCAGCAAACATAAAAGATATCCATTACTCATGACATCAATAATGGCTTAAAACAACTAAAAGACAGTAAAGGCCTAATAAGAAACATGATTACTACAACCAACTATATCAAAATGATGGACGATCGCCATTAATATTGAAGGCATTATTACAAACTGTAATATATTTCAATAGTTACAACTGACATGAAAATCACCTGTCATCCATCCTCGCTTGAGCCTCAACATATGATAATGCTGCACTCGATTTAATAATGCTCTTTGTGTAGTTAGTAGAAATAATATCTGCTTCAGGTGTCATTTCCTGAATTCAAAGGTAAGTGATTGAAAATAATGCACGGATTAGGGGGGAAAAAATACTAAACATATTCACGGATGTGCAAGTTTTCCTACATAATCACAGATTCTAACACAGCCCAATTGATTGTAACAGTAAGGATAACTCAGAACAAATAATCGAAGTAAAAAATGACAAAAGTGGGTTTTCAGAAATTGAATATCAAAGGAAAAAAGCATGAAGATGTATTCTACTCTTCTTTTGAAACTGAAGAATAAAACTCAATCTATATTTGCAGGAAAGAAGAAATAAAAAAACAAAGTAGGCCCAAGCCATATTCACCATGGTCACCAACAAGATGTATGATGCATATCTCAGTACTCAGAATTGTAACCATTATGATGAGGAAGACTACAATAAACTAGGTAATCACAATAAAACTTGCGACAAAAAGATAGAATAGACGAGGGTGTTTAATGACAATAAAAATAATGAAGCATCATCACATACCCAAATTACTGAAAATGCCAGTCTTTCCACATCAGCTCGAAGAGAACATATATCTGTAAATTTAGATTTTTCAACACATTGAGCTAAAGCGTTAAAATAAAAAATAAAAAAGACAGATCAAACAGTTCCTCGTGCACGGTATCAGAACATAACAGTAAATGTGGACCTTCTGTTAATGGTTTTGGAAGCATGTCTATCCTCCTCTCAACAAGGTAGACTGATGTACCCCTTTGTGCAGCCTCATCATCCAATGAAGTGCCAGGGTGTACAAAATTTGTTACATCAGCAATATCTAATTGAACGTCGTTAAAGATACAAATTCAAACATTCTTTTTACTTTTAACAATTGCAGGGATGTGCAGAAGAAAAATGACAGAGGAAGTTAATAATGGTTTCAAGGCCAAAATTTAAAGGGCGTCAAAAAGTCAAAAACCATATAATATTTCAGCAGCTGTAGAAGCTTTCAATGCATCCGAAAGTGACATCCCAAAATATAGCATTGGCCAAGGATTTAATGAAGAAAGTAGAGACACCACGTCTCAATGGCTCGTGCAGCCAAGCTCTATAATGCCACTCTACTAAAAAATTAATCTACTTTTTTCATTCTTATTTTTCAAGGATGACCCATCAAATTATTTGAACAGTAAACCTGATATGGATTTATTCAACGGAATCTAATCCTGGTAGTAAAGAGAATATTATATTTCAATAATCGAAATAAAACATATTTAATTGTTCTCTATAAAAGGAACAAATAGATAACCTGATCCACGGGATTCAATTAAATATTTTAGCCTTATGAAACCACAAGATTTTAATAAATCCATCATTCAACTCTGGTGGTAACATAAACATCTACTACATACAGAAACTCAAAAGATTTAGTATACGGACCAATGTAAATAGCAAAAGGCTTGGAGGGAATGAGTTCAAACCATGGTGGCCACCTACCTTATCTAGGAGGATTTAATATCCTACGAGTTACCTTGTCAACCAATGTAGTAGGGTCAGGCGGTTAGCCCATGATTAGTTGAGGTGCGCACAAGCTGATGAATATCCTACGAGTTACCTTGTCAACCAAATGTAGTAGGGTCAGGCGGTTAGTCCATGATTAGTCGAGGTGCGCACAAGCTGGTCTGGACACACAGATATCAAAAAAAAAAAATTTGGATACGGACTCCAACTTCAAAATTTCCATTTGGAAGAGCTGTACAGTGAAGTGCATCATCGATGTCCTTGCAACCTGGCAAATCAAAAGCTCATTGGCTCTAATTATTATTTAAGAACTGACATGACAACACCACCCAGAAATAACAGCTAAAAAATGGAAAAAGGAGGGGATGAGTAAAAACAAATGTTCACCTACCTGGAGGGTCTACACTAAAAACATTTAAATGCCTCAAATCCTGTCGAATGGGGTTTGCTACATCAACAGGAGACACTGACCATGGTAATGGTGGTAAGCAGGCCATAACTTGTGAGGAAAATGGCCTGGAGTTTATATCATTCTCAATTAAGACCACCTGAAGCATTAAAAAAGGCCAAAATATTTAAATAGATGAGAAGTGGCACTAAAAGATCTCCTGCCTCCTACACGTATTTTAGGCTGACTAGTAACTGATAATATGTATTGCTCGTGGTGTAATTCCCATTAAATTATATATAGTTATTAGTTATAAATCAGAATTATGCATGCCGTACCATTTGACCAAACATTTTATCATTTGATCAGTTATTTAATATGTTGCAAATAAAATTATTAAGAAAGCAATTTTTTAATATTGTTATCATATAGAACTAAAAAGATTAAAATTTATTGATTTTTTTAGTATATAAAAATATTCAAAATATTAAAACTTAAAAGTTAAATTCAATCTCCATAGATTTTAGCAATTCAACAAGATCAATTAGTTCCGATAGGTATTATGGAAATTCATGTAGTACAATAATCCCTTTAAAGAACCATGTGTTCTGTAAATAGCATATTAAGAGAGAAAAGTGTTTCATTTGTATAACAATTGCAATAACAATACTGCATACCTCACTTTCAGTATCCCGATCCCCTATTTCTCCTATAGATCGCACATAATGGCCAGAAGGATATCTAGATAGACGGTCCCAAGAATCAACTGCTACGATAATTCTCTTGTCCAAAAGATTATCAAGCTGTCGAGTTTGGATTCTAATTTTAGGAATCCGACGATCTTTGGAGACAAATAGAGCATTGGCAACGCCACCACTTCCAGCCGGCATAGGCATTGGATCCAGAGAGCCACAGTAACTGCATAAAAATTCAACATCAGACAAACAACTCTGGCTGCAAACAAGTCTGTACGACCATGTTAGCAAAGTACAGAAACAAAATTATGATGCAGAAAACATAAGATTTAAGAAATGCAACAAACCAACTATAAAGCTATGTGGCAATTCACACACTATATTTTCCCTAATATTATCTACAAAAGTTAATACCATCATGCAATTGGTCTGACAAACACACATAAATATAATGTACAGTGCATCTAGATATAAGTATTTATTAGTAGAACAAAAATATGAATAAATATTCACAGCACACATCACTCACTACATGAAACAGCAGAATCTAGCAAATTAGCAAGATAACTTACGAGTGCCAGTTACGCTTTATGATACCAATGACACGTCCAGCTGGACGCGGTGAATTAGAGTCTCCACCAGAACCCTGTAGTACAGGAGCAGTTCTTGGGGCATCATCACCACTGCCAGGAACAAGATGAAC
>NW_019104495.1:3188652-3204956 GCF_001995035.1 Momordica charantia | reverse complement strand
AAAGAAAAAGAGTGGAAAAAAAAAAACAGAAGTTGGGATGAAGAAGAAGATGAATAGTGTAGAGGAGAGAGAAAGGCTATGTGTTGAGAATTAAAATTAAAAGAAAAAGGAAATGAAAGGAAAAAAAATGGTTGGGAATTGAGGCTTTTCACGTGTAAAAAAAATTGGAATGGGTTAAAAGGATATGATTGTGGGAGGTGGGTCCCACTTGTAAGGAAGATGAGAGATGAAGAGTTGTAATTGGATGGTAGAGAGAGAATGAGGTTGTTGACTAAATTTATGGTTTAATTTGAAGAATTGTAAAGTTTAAATTGGTAATTGAGGGTGAATTGAAATTTCATTGGTTATTATTTGAGGACGATCGGAAATTGAAGCAGCGTACCAACCAAATTCACCTCGTTCATAGGATTTGTGAGTGGTTATTTTACTAAATAATTTAAGATATCTATTATAGAACTTCAAGAAAATATATGTTACGTATGTTTGATTATTTCTGCTGAGAAATTGAGTTTGCTGGGAATTTATGAATGTTGTTTAGAACATAGAAATGTTTTATGATTTTCTGAGAATCATTTTCAAACCATCATATTGTTGTATCCAGGTGATTACCCGTATGCTATGTCAATGTGTTTCAATAGTATACCCAGAAATAGAAGGTCTTTGGGACCATTTTACTCCACGTGTCGAGAGAAATATTCTGCTGTGTATATTGAGATTACTCTGTGCTAGTGGACGAGAAATAGAATTATTCTGCTATGCGTATTGAGATTACCCTGCGCTAGTAGACCAGAATAGAATGTGGATACATATATGGTGTTGAGTTTCCTTAATCTGTTTTAGGTTTGAAAGAAGATATTTGATATGTATTTCAGAAAGTGTTTTTAGGAAGTATATGTTGTTACAAGTTATGCTCAGAAAATTACTGAATTTTAGTTGCTCAAGTTCTATGAGGTTTTAACGAGAATGTTTATTATTTCAGCTTTATGAAGCTCGTCTTAAGAATTGAAATTTCAGTTGTTTTTATGGAATAAGTTTTAGGAAATTATTTTCTTAATAAAATGTCACTCACTGAGCTTCTTAGCTCACTGTTTATCATTGTTTTTCTCCTCCATGAGTTTCATAGAGATAGCCGACCAGTTTCTGCCACTCACCGTCTCAGAATTTGCATATCATTTTGTATGTACATCTAGAATGACTTATACTGGAATAGTTGTACCTTTTGTGATTATACAACATGTTTAGGAGTGGTGGCCGAGTAGTTATTTATTTATTTTTTTAGATGAATTATGTTACACTTTATGTTTTATATGTTAAAGAATAATCTAAATTAGTTTTAGAAATTTAGAAAGAATTTGACTATAGACTTGGTAGATGGTTGGGGGTCTGTGGTCGGCACGACTTGTCCTATAGTGAGTAGGTGTTTAGGGCGGGTCGTGTCAAGAACGTTTAACTTTGAAGTTCTTACGATTGAACCACCGAAAAGGAAGGTGTGCACCTTGTTAGTATAGGTAGTAACTATAATTTCTTTTAAGCTTTCTTAACCATACCTTCTATGGTCTCAGGATCCATCTCATTTGGATGTGGTATCGGCTTATTCTAGTCAGGCGTTACACTACAACGATCGTCTCACCAGGATACAACGACTAACTCCGGTAGAACTGCAACCCGAACTACTCGGATCTGGCAGAACTATTAGATACTTGCTCTCAACACAAACAAAAACAAAAACTCAAAAGAAGAGAGAACTCTTGTGGGAGGAGGATAATACTCAATTGTGTTCTACTCAGATATCTCAAAATGAAGCAAAACAACAACTATATATAGTTGTCCAAAACAAGTAACATCTCACGAGTTTTTAACACATATAAAGTTACAAATATGTAACTTTGTAACTTTAACAAAATAAAGAAAAAAACTCCTTATTTAAACATATAACTTCAATTTTAGTAAAACGAAGAAACATAACAACTAAATAAATAAATAAACCATTGATAAACAAAATGAAACAAAATTCACAACGCACATGTGAATTAACTTACAAATTTAATTTCTGGATATTAAATTTCTATATATATTCAATTGTTTATCGATATTTCAAATTCCACCTTATTTCACACTTTGAAAAATCCAACAGAAACAAATTTTTTAAGAACCAAAATGAATAAATTTGAAAATATAGGGAAAAAATGATATTTAAACTCATATTTAACTTAAAAAAAAGTTTTTGAATTACAAATTTAGCCTTTTAACGATATCTTCAATTATGTCAGAGGCCAGTAAAAATTTTGCTAGGCACCTGCATAGACATAAAATTGATTTTTTTTCAATAAATTGGTGAATTTTAAAAAATGTGAAATATGTAGAGAGCTCTACGAAACATAAAATAAATTAAAAGTTTAATAACATGTCAAATACTTTAAAGTTTAAAAATCTATAGATTAGCATAGAAAGGTTTTTGCGTTAGATCCTTTATACTATTTTTTAGACACACAATGCACAAACCAACCGAAAGAAGAAACATAACAACTAAAAAACTAAAACCAAGGAAACTAATTAAATTAAAACACCACCGCTTGACGATCTGCAGCAATAACTTCAGAAAGATCTGACAGCCACTCCTCAACCCAGACGTGAAAGGACTCGGAAACCATGCCCATCCGAGCCAACGTATGGGCGCCAGAATTTCCTTCGCGATTGACGAAACTGAACCCGCCTCCAATATGCAAAGAAGAGACAATGTGTCTAATACTTGAAGCAAGAACACCAATCTCCGATTCATCTTCACAGTCCGTCCGCAGCAAGTTAAAAACCTGGCTAGAATCAGTCTCAATTTGAAAAGGAATGAGACCCGCTTCTATGGCCAGACAGACACCCTCTTGGGCAGCCAAACATTCTGCCAAAGTAACATCAGAAACATGGGTTATAAAGCACATAGCTGATAACAAAACATTCACAGTGGAGTCACGAATCAAAATATCCAAGCCGGCAGAGAAATTCCCCTTTTTGAACGCAGCATCAACATTCACTTTAAAAAAAGGAGCCAAAGGTGGACACCACGCGGACACACGGCCACCCCGCCCGTCCAACAGGAGCGGAAGTGAAGGACCCTCCTGTGCTGATTGATACACCTGCAAATAATCGGCCACCCAATCAACCATGTTGACCAGAAGAAAACCATGGCCATTGGTGAACATAGATTGATTTCGAGCATTCCAAATCGCCCAAAGAAAAACCGACAGTTCCTCCAGCCCCGTCCACTTGATTCGATCCATCCAATCTCAACAAAAGGTAAGGGGGTCAACCACCACCAGCTCGGCCATAAAAGGAGCAAACGGAGTACTGTACCATAAAGAAAACAGTTTTTTACAATACCCAAATACATGGAGAACAGATTCCCCATATTGACCACAAAACCGGCGGATAGGTTGCACATCCACCCCTCGTGCAGCCAAATTATCCCTCGTTGGCAACCGGTTAAGACACAAACGCCACATAAAGAAACGAATTTTACTAGTGATGTTCATCTTCCAGAAACTACTCCACCAAGAACGCAAACTGTCACAGGAGGAAGAAGAATGGGAAACTGAACACATCATGCTATTGAGCTACTCTATACCTGCTCTTGACAGTGTAAAGACCCCGAGTCTCATGATGCCAAATCTGTTTGTCAACCGAAGAACTAAGCAAAGGAATATTCAATATTGCAGTAGTCTCCTCATCAATAAAGTGGGTTCTAATTTACCTTCATCCCAAAGGCCAGACGGGGTTCGGAGATCACTTACCTTGCTATTAAGAGGTAACAGAGGAGGAGACTGAATAAGAAAGGACGGAGCAAGAGGGATCCACCCATCAGCATAGATCCAGACCCCTTCGCCATTACCCACACGCCAGCGAAGCCCAGCCCGAAGAAGATCTCGCCCCCAAATGAGACTCTGCCAAAGAAAAAAGGCCGACGAACCCAATTTGGCTTCAAGGAAACCACACGTCTTAAAATATTTATGTTTCAGAATCAGAGCAAGAACGGATGAAGGATCACTAAAAAACCGCCAATCATGTTTCGCAAGAACAACACGATTAAAATGCTCTAGGTCTCGAAAGTCCAAACCCAGTGTTTCCAACTAACCCAATGAATCTTACGATGATTGCATGTAGTTTGATATAGCCAATGAGGTATTGGGAGATTTTTTTTTTTTTTATCTTTTTCAGTATAACCATAGATAAGGAATTTGAATTCTTAATTGGGAGAAATATATTTTAATAAGTCAATTATACTCAAATTAGTCGCACTAAAAACTAGACTATCGTTTAGGAATAAAATGTCCATAGGCATATATGTTCCTATCCTATTAAAGACAGTGTTCTAACGAGACTCATAGTTCTCTCCTTTCAAATCATATCTTGGTTTAAATGCTATGTCTCTGGCTATGTGCTTTTTTATTTCTTTGGTTTATTTTAGTATTTGTATTTTCAAAACATTTATTGTGATTTATTTACTTTCCAAATTTGCTTAATTTTCATTTCAGGTGCTTTTAAACATCAATTTTTGTCTTTTTACTTTTAAAAATGGACAATTTTGCCTCATTTATTTTATTTTTATTTCATTTATTTCGATCGAGATTTTAAACGACACTTCACTCACTAAATTTATTCAAATGTAGTTATAATTTGTATTATTTTGCAAGTAAAGACTAAAATGACCACTTTTTTAGAAGCACAAAAGGACAAAAATGGACGTTTTGAAAGTACAACAACTAAAATGAACAAAGTTGAAAGTTGTTTATGCACGATTTAGATCATCTCGAGATGCTCGGACCAATAGGCATACTTAAACTCTGAACTCTACAGTACACAGAGAGGAAAAAGCTCTGACACTCAAGTCAATTAAGGTTCGAACTATAGCTTTCATGATGAGGAATAGAATCACATATCTCATCACTGAAGTGGATACCTCTATTTATAGGCAAAGACTTGCAGGTCCCACCGACCCAATAGTTACAATCGTTTCGTGATCCATGCGTATCGTTGGAAAAGTGATTAATGAGTAGTGTTCGACTTGCCCTTTATTAAGGTCGGTTTGTAAGATCCGTATGGCTTGGCTCAACCATTAAGAAAGTCAGCACTCATATGGTCTATTTGTCGATTCAGCAAAGGGAGGTTTTCAAGCTATTCTCGAAGTGACCTATATATATTCATCATATGGTACTTAGGTTAATACCTCAAACTATTATGTAACATTTCTCAACTTATAATGTGTTGACACGTAGAAGGTCGGTTATTGTATTGTCTCCAACAAAAGTATATGAACTAATATAGACATTTTAAAAGTAGAGAGATCAAAATGAAAAAAAAAAAAAAAGAAAATAGTATGAACTAAAATAATATTTAAATAAAAAATAATAATAATAGTAAGAATAAAGAAGAATGTAAAAAAGAAAAGGCAAACTTTTTGGAAAGGACACGATTTAGGATTTAGTATCAACAATTAAGAAAAATAAAATTGGTCTGTTTCTTCACGAGCAAGATTCGCTGTTGTAGCAACTTAGCATGGGATGGGACCAACTTCAACGGCTACTAGTTTCTCTTTTTTCAAATTTTGTTTTTAATGAATTTTCACATATCATTATTTTTAGTATCTTGTTTTTAAATATATTTTCCCTAATTTTGCATAAAAAGTTTTTTAGTACCATTTTTTTTAATATATAAATAGTTTAAATGAATACATGACATTTTCCTTTTTAATTTACATGATGAACAAATATTTACAGATTTTGAATGAATTTAGACTTTCAATATCTAATAAATTGAAAAATAGATTAAAATACAAATTTATTTTCACAAACTTTTAAAAAGTTGCAATTGTATCTTGAAATTTAAGTTATAGTTTATGTAATTCTTATGTTAAATGATGTGACATCATGTTTTATTTAGTACAATTAACGTTAAATATAAAAATTTGAACCTCCAACTTTAAAGAAGTAGTAAATTTCATTTTATGAACCATATCTATTTTGATAATGAAATCCTGCCTTGAAGACATGATTCATTTTAGTATCAATCATGATTGGATCTATAATTGAAAAATGTCACCTCATAAAAAAAACTATTAAGAAAGTACCATTTTTCTTAAATTAACTTTAAAAAATAAATACAATTTTTTTAAAAATAAGACGTTATCATGTTAATAACAAAAATTGAGGTGAAAGGAGGAGAATGAACCAATCCAAAAATTGACCTAACCACTAGAACATCTTTCAACCAATTAAAATATCATCATTTTTCAACCAATTAAAATATCATATCTGATTGAAAGATTATGAGTTATAATCCCCTTATTKGTACAATTTCATCTTATTTGAACATTTAGTATGTAAAATACTAGATGCTTATGAATTAGAACCTATAATCTATTGATGATATTAAAGAGATAAATAAATAAATAATAAATATTTTTCTATCTTTTAAATTTTTATCCACTCACTCGCCTTAAAGCCACGTCTAGTTTTTCCGCTTGTCGTCCACTTCCACTTCCGACAAGTTCTGAACAATCTCTCTGTTTCTTTTTTTATTTTTATTTTTAAAATTTTTAAAAACCTCAAAATTCCCAAAACCCTTACTCCTCCTCCATCCGCCGCTTAAATTTCGGTGCAGAGAAACCAAATCCTCTCCCATGTCCTCTCCGATCGACCAGCTCCAGCCGCCGCCCACCTCCGCCGCCCCTCCCAGTTCCGGCCACGGCTCCGTTGGCCCCGTCATCGCCGTCCTCGCCGTCATTTCCATCCTCGGCGTCATTGCCGGCATGATCGGCCGCCTCTGCGCCGGCCGCCCTGTCCTCGGCTACGGCGGCCACTACGACCTCGAGTCCTGGGTCGAGACCAAATGTGCTTCGTGTATCGATGGCTCGCTCGACCCTCCGCCGCCGCGTAGACCGCCGCCGCCGGCGGTGGAGTCTATTCCGGTCGCGGAGCCGGTGGGCGGACCGCCGGAGATGAAGGAAGGGCAGCCTCAGCGGGAGAATTTGCAGCCGACGCCTCCGGGAAGCGGCGGAGAGTCGTGAGATTAAAAGAGTAAAGTTTTTCTTCTTTTTTTCCTTTCTTTATTTTTTTGGGGTTCAATTTTGATTCTTTTACAAATCTAGTGGATGAATATGAATCTTTGAAAATTTTCCCTTTGCAATTTAAATCATTGAATTTCGTCCTCGTAACAGTTTCTGAACTTTCACATTAAGTCTATCTTAATATGTTAGTACATATTTTCATATTTATAGCTAGTTCAATTATTAATTTGTCAAAAATAAATAAAGAACTTTCACAATAAAGTCTCGAAAGGAATGTGTACATGTCAAACAAAAATAAAGATTAAATTTTTAAAGGTTACTAAAATTGATATTTTTTAAATTTAAGGACAAGATTTAAATATTTATTTTTATCTCTAGGAGTGTCTAAATCAATTTAACTTAAGTCAATGCTGCCAATTAGAACATAATTCAGTAACATAAGGCACATATATTTGAATGAGATTAAGAGTATTGTACTAAAATGAATAACATTATATATTTTTTTTTTTTTACACTTTCAAAAAGCACACAATGAAACTTTTTATTCTTCTAAAAATGCCGTGGAAGTCTTTTTCTAGAGTTTTTTAGGGACTTTATACCATTTTAAAAAGACATCTGAGATTTATAGAAGAGCATAGGAATTTATTAAACATATGAGAATGAAGAGAAATTTCATCTCATAACTAGCTCTATACCATATGAAATATCATATTAAATAGAATGTACATTACATTAAAAATTTGGGAAAAAATAATTTTTAAGTAAATGGAAATCAGAAGATTCTAGTTCTATCCTATTTGTTTCATTTTTGTCCTTGTAGCTTTTGAGTGTTATATTTTAGTTGTCGACCTGAACATAGTTCAACTGTTCAAAACATCTATTTTAGATCAAAAAGTCGTGAGTTCGAATTCTCACCCTATATGTTGTACGAAAAAAATGTTATATTTTAGTTTTTAAATTTACATAAAAATATCTTTTTTTTTTCCTCTCTGATCACATTTCACAAATTTTATGAAGTGTATTCTAAACCACACGGTAGAAATCAAGATAAACGAAACATTTGAAAGGATAAAGATAAAATGTAAAATAAGTATGCTTTTTTAGACTACAACAAAATGTTAAATTTCAAATTGGTCCCTATGATTCGGGAAAAGTTTGAATTTGGTTCCTACCATTTTAAAAATTTCAATTTTGTTCTCGTGGGTTGGGCTTAGCTTCAAGTTAGTCTCTATCATTTTAAAAGTTTGAATTTGGTTCCTATGATTTGATTAAATCACACAAGTCGTCTCTAAATTGTATTTTACCCACTTGAAAAATTCACATATTTTATTTCATCATTTTTAGTCGACTCTAAACCCTAATACACGAAACTAACATAGTTACTCAAATACAAAGACTGCTGCATGGAAAAATAATAATAATAATAAGTCAATATGATAACATCAGAGACTATTTATCAAGTTCGAATAAACCATTGGAACAAAATAAAAATAGTTGAAACCAAATACGATGAGACTATTTATCAAGTTTGAATAAACCATTGGAACAAAATAAAAACAGTTGAAACTAAAATACAAATCAAATGATTGGATGAAAACTTTTAAAGTCATAGGGACCGAAATTGAACCTTCACCAAAACTGTAGAAACTAAATTTACAATTTAAGCAGAATTATTTGTCCTTTTTTTTTTGAACAAATCTTAAAGAGACTTTAACCTAAAATAAATATTTGAAATCAAATTTAATTTAACAGGTGATCTATGGTTGATAAACTTTTCTCTCTCAACCTTTTTTTTTTCTTTTTCCGAGTTCTAAAAGTTTCCCTTTATCCCATTTTTTTCCAAATTACATATCAAAAAAGAATATAATATTTCCTATAAATAAAAATGAAAAAGAAAAAACTAGTAGCTTGTTAGGGTAGGGAATGGGATAAGTTTGCTTTTTGGAAAAAGGTCAAAAAGCTAAACCATTATTTTGAAAATTGGTGGGCCAAAAAAGTCAGAAATATTTTGCTGCACTCCAATTCCACACGTCTCTTTACAATATTTTAAATTTTAATTATATAAATAGTTTATACTTTAGGATGCATATGATCTTATATTTGAAAATTGAGATCAAAACTGAAAAAATATATTTCTAAAAAGTGATTATTATGATCTCTTCGATTCTTTTTGAAGTATTTTATTGGGTATAAAATCTCTGTCAAAATTTTTTAAAGATGATCAAAATAGTTACTTTTCAAAAGTATAGAAACAAAAACGAACGTTTTGAAAGTACAACAACTAACATGAACTAATATTAAAAGTACGTACGTCAAAATATAGATGTTTTTAAAGTAGAAAGACAAAAATAAACTAAATCGGAAAGCACGGAGAACAAAATAGTATTTTAACTCAAAAAATTGTGAAATTGAATAGATCTATATCTTGTTTAAACTGATCAAATCGGTTATATTGATCTGTAAAATTTTTTAAATTTTGAGTTGTATAGGCCGTATGAGGATGGGGTAACCAAAAAAATAAAAATTAATTTAACAAATTTAAAGGGAACAACCATTATATCTTATGTTATAATTACGTAAAAATAGTCACCATTTTATTATTATAATTTTTTTTTTCAAATATAAATGTCAGATAGTTGCGGGAATTTATCCAATAATGTTGACACAGATTTCCGAACAATTCAAAATTCGTGGCGAGCTAATCAATTAAGCTTTATTGAACGAGAAATTAAAAAACACTGCAATACTCAAGTATGGAGGGATTACAACAATCATTAATTAATTAGTAAGGTTGTTAAGTAGTTTCGGATGATTTTTCTATATTATATTGTCGAATTCTTAGATCAAATGATGACGAGCTAAGGCAATCTAGACTAGGAGACTTTAAGTGTCGTCCACTGAACTTCGTAAATCGGTGTTGCTAGATCGATTATGGATTCATATCTTTAGTTCGCGTGGCTTGTTATATTTTAACTTCCAACGATGAAATTATTTGTTAATGTTTCAATAATTATATGGGACCACGGTAATAAACAACAAAATATAAAAATTGAACATTTTATATCCTTAAGAAAGTAAATAAATCTAAATACTATTTTAGACACAAATCTAATAACTATTTGACACGTCAAACTTTTTAAATATATTTTAATAATTGTTGAAAATTATCGAGTGGTCTTTCCTATTCTAAAAGTAATTGCTAAATAATTTATTAAAAAAAGGATCTTAAATTAATTTAATATGTATTTAATGCTTATCTCTAAACTAAAGTAGAAAGGTATGCAGATGTCGACGTGTCGTTCTTTCTTCTGTTTTTTGTTTTTTTGACATATCGATGTGTCGTTCTAAGTACAAGCAAGAGCAAGTTCCCAAGTTCACTGCCTTTTATGTTTTTGTTTCGTCGTTGTTTCTTTTGATTAATTGTGTTCATTCCTTATAATTTCCATCTCATTTAAATTATGGATAAACATTCATTTCGTACTCTCACTTTTTAGTTGATTTGAAAATCGACACCGATGAAAGATGAAATGAAGTCGATAGAGTGATGTTTAGCAGTTATTTTTCATATACTCGTCTCTGTCTCATTTAATATTTTATTCCGGTAAAATTCTCTACCAAATTTTAGAGAAATGGAGTGAGAATTTTTCTGTAGAGAATTAGCTTACATTGAGTTCCCTAAAAAATAATTTCTCGTTTATTATTGACTTATTTAAAAAGAATTTTGAAAAATAAATTTATAGTTAAATGCTTAATTATTTTAAATGATATGAATCTCAACGTATATAGTTGAATCCACCTCATTTAACGTAAATAAATTAAATATTTATAGTTTTTATTAAAACAATGGAACAAGGAATGAGATGAGGATGGGACGAAGAACGTATTACCCGTCATCATCACTGTTGAAGTAACGGGGACAAAACGTTCTCCGTCTTCACTTCGGATAGAGCCTAAGTTGAATTCTCCACCTTGTTTAGGGCGGGTCTTCGTAGAGACAGAGACCCTAAGCTGGGCTTTCCAATCCCCATTTAAGGGAGAGGTCTTACATGGTTCGTCTTCGTGAGAAAAATTAACCTTTTAAGTTTAAGAGTCAATATAAACATAGCTAAAGACATGCAACTCTTTCACTTTAGATCGATGTTGTTGTACTAAAATAATAACATCAATAATAATAAGGGTTTTTTTTTTCTCAGGTTACAAATTTTTTTTTTTTTTTTGGAGATATTTCTGGCTACAATATTATTGACCTCGGTTGGGATCAAATTTTTTTGTTATTATTATTTTGGTTAGACAACTTAACTGAATTGAAAATTTTGTGTTTTATAAAATTTAAAATTGGTAGGTCCTCAATTTGGTTAGTAGGTTTGGTCATAATTATTATTTAACTCATGCACTCAAATCTTATACTCCTTATTCTTTTATGTAATATTTTAAACGAATTATTTTAAGATTTTACAAAAATCAAATTATAAAAGTACCTACTAATTAACTAACAAATTATACAAAATTAAATTAATCATTAAAAAAAATCAAATATGGCCACAAAATCAAGTAATTAATTAATAAAATGGAATAATATGTAACACAAACATAGTATTCTTATGTTTTTAGGAATAACTTGTTCAGTTAGTTAAAAAAAAAAAAGAATAACTTGTTTAGACAGGCAAGATTCTCAATATTAAAGATTCAGAATGAATATAAGCATAAATATTGTGTTTAAGCAGTAAAATTTTTAGCAAATGACAAGAATTTTAGAAAATAAAATAATTTTTATGTCCTGTTTTATAGCAAATTTACTTTGAATTTTATGTTTCTGAAAATTGTGTTTCTGTACTTTTTTTGTTCTTGTTATATTATATAATTCCATTTCTTTTAAAAATCTAAATTGAATTCTAAAAAATTATATAAGATTTTCTTTGAAGCTAACAATTCTATATATATAAAGGTTCTCCAGTACCTGTTTATGTTCGTGAAATTTAATTTATTATTATTAAATATATATAATATAATTTTTATATTATAAAAAAGAATAAAATATCAACAATTATAAAAATTGAAATAAAAAAATGGCCCATGCAGGTCTCGAACCTGCGACCTTCGCGTTATTAGCACGACGCTCTAACCAACTGAGCTAATAGGCCATTTGTCATACAATATAACTTATTAATAATTCATGTAAAAATTTAAATATTGCAGTTATTCGAGTTTAAATAATAAATGGGTAAATTTTCTAAATAACAATAATAATAATAATAAATGGGTAAAGATATTTTGAAGCATAAAAGTAAGTTATATAAATAAATATATAATCGATTTTAATACTATTTTTTTCAAGTTTGTCATAACAATTGACGCCTACCCTTGCCCTTTTTCTTGAGGTTCAAACATCTATACTCCTAATTTGTTGTACTTAAAAAAATTACTATCATTTAAATGTTAGAAAAATATGATATATAAGTTTAATCCAATATTTTCGTTGGAGATAAGGGTAGTTATTAGTATAATTAAATTTTTAATGGTTAATTCTATATAAAACAACAGACCATTGAAGGTTTAATAAGTTACCATGGTCATCTCATATTAATGGGTAGGTGGTCTTTTTTTTTTCGCTTTTATGAATAAATATATATTTCATCCGTTAACACGAGGTTAACAAAATGTATTTTGACATTAGATCATCACTATATCAATGAATTTTAGAATTTTACAACAATAAAGACTTGATTGAAGTAAAATAATGCATAACATACGAAATATGAACTTTTTTTTAAACTGTGACAAAATTAACAATGGCCGAACAAAGCTAATATCTATTTATTCATGTCATTTTATGGGGTTCAAATTTTGAAATCTTATTGCCACCGTCCAAAGAATGTGGCCCAAATCTCACGATATTTTTCGGCCCAAAAGTTAATACTGTTCCAAAATAACACGGGCCTCGCTATGAACAATAGCCCAACAGAAGTTGTTTATTTTTATTTATTTTTATATTATTATTATTGATAGTTTGAATAGTGTTTTATTTCGACTAATTCGAGTTTTATAAATTTTTTAAAACTAGATAAAAATATATCTTTACAAAAAATCCCATAGTATTTTTTTTTTTTGGAAATAAATTCCATAATACTTGGTAGCATTTAAGTTGGTCCTTTTGAAGGAAAAAAAGAAGAGAATTTCCAATTTTTCATTACATGATTAAATAATGTATTTTAAAATATATTAGCACATTTATATTCTTAAAAAATAATAATAAATTATGTGATCTTTTATGCATGTGAGACGTTTTTGACTTGGTTTTATTATTTTCATTTTGTTGTTTTGTAAAGAAATTACAAATAGGGCAATAATAAAAATTTATTGCATTAATGGTGGCTGCTTTTTAAATTTATAAAATAAGCTACAACATCTCAAATATTATGTCTAAAAAAGCTACCATATATGTTTTTTTTTTTAAAAGCTATATTTGAAATTACCTTCTTTTCGGAATAAGTGGGCAACTTAAGTCTTATTTAAGTTGTAATGCACGGCAGAAAGTAATTCATGTAATATGAATCAAATTATTTTTTTGTTTATATTATTTCATGTATCACCAACTTTAAGAATATTGTATCACGTTTGATCGGTTATATCAATGTTGTGTAACAAAACTATAAGGTGACTATAATTATTTATTGTTATAGCAAAGATGCTATAGAACGTACACTTTTATATTATAAACTTATTTTATTTTTGATAAAAATAGAAACAATATTATAAATTATAATATATTATACGATAAATTGTATACTATTTTTTTGCTGTTGTAACCTACGACGATTTTAATTTTCTGTTTTTTTTTAATGAAGTGCTTGTTTAAAAAAAAAGTTGTACACTTTTTTTAATTATTTAATTAAATAAAATTTATAACTCAACATATGATAATATATTTCTTAAAACATGGATCTTCAGCACTAATTGACATATATCTCAAATTAAGAGGTTTTGAGTTCGATCCCACATTCCCACATTCCCACATGTTGTACTAAAAAAACTTATCACAATTCTTTCAAATCTACATGAATCGCTCGTTAAATTTTCACTAATCCCAAAACACAAACAAGGGAAAAACAAGGATATCATAACACTTGTCTTTTCAAGATTTATTCTTTTGGACGAATCACATTCCACCATCCCAATAATACATACAAAAATGCTCTATTCTAATAAGAACAAAATGTTGAGCGTAGCTATTTGTTTGTTTGTTTTTTCAAAATTTGCCCCTCAAAGGAATCTCTCTTATGTGTGTGTCTTAATTGGAGAGGTGTCTTGTCTTTCAAAAAGTGGGCTGTGTCCCTCATCATACCATGTCTCCATAAGATTCTCCCAATTGGTTTACTTTGTGAGAGTGACACTCAATACCCTTTCATCATCAAATTTAACCAAAAAAAAAAAAAAAACATTGCAGCTGGTTGTGTTCTTGTTAATAAGTTGACCAATCAACACAACTTTTCAGCATGATTTTTGGTTTCAAATTAAGAAGAAAAAAACATTCATGATATGTTTTTGGGGGCTGTGGTGCTGTAAAATTTGACCATTTTTTCATCATTCTGTCTTCTGCCATGGAGAGGGGTTAAAAATGTTGAAATATGGTGATTTTTTTTTTTTTAACTTTTGCTCATTTTGATTTGATATAAGTGTGTGAAATGTCTTGGGATTATAATCAAGTGCATTTGGAAAAATTCCAATCTGTTTTTGTCATTTCTTTTTAATTAATTAAGAGAGTTCATTGTATTCCTTTTTGTGTAGTGATATGTTTGGAAGTTGTGTTTTAAAATAAAATTTTAGTAAAAATGTTAACAAAATTTGATTTACGGGTAAGGTTTATGTTTCTTTGAAATTAAAAAAAAATTCAGTTCTTTTATTTCCAATTTCTTATTTTTAATTAGAAAATAGAGCTACTTTAGATAACAATTTCTTGTTTCTTATTATTTCTTTTTTATTTAAAAAAGAAACACGTTTCGTAATCATTTCTGATTTTAGGTAAACAAAAGCAAAAATTTTTTATCTTTCAAATTAAACATTCAAATATTTTATGTTATATTTACTTATTCTTTTTAATTTTTATTATGCATTTTAAAAATAAAAAATAATAAAATAATGTCTTTATCTATTTTTTTCCTGAAAAAACAGAAAATAGAAATAAGTAATAAGAAACTTGAATCCCAATACCGTTTCTATTTCTTATTTCTTGTTTCCTCTATTTTGATAAAGAAAGAAATAATTTCATTTGGTAACTCTAGCTCTTCTTCTTCATTTTTTTATCGAAAAAAAGAAGGAAGATTGATTTTGTTGTAAATGAGAATAAGAAAAAAGAAACTTGTTTCTTTTTCCAAAATTTCTATACAATTTTGCGAATGTTTCTTATAAATGAAAAAAAAACATAAATAGTTATCAAATTTTTAAGTTTATCAATAAAACTAGAAATAAGAAACAATAAAAAAAAATGAACATTACTAAATGGGTCATTAACTTTGTTGTTTCCAAAATTGTACATAATTTTAGAAACGTTTAGTGAGAAATGAGATATGGTTCGCTGGGTAACGTTTTCGTTTTTTGTTTTTTGTTTCTAAATTTTGAAAAATATTTTAAAAAGAAAAGAGGCGAAATTTCATAAACTAAAAAAAGTAGTTTAGCAGAAACGTATGCCTTAATTCCATTCCCCCATCTCATTTAAAGTACAAATGCTAATTTTTGTTTTTAATATTTCCTTATAAAAAAACTTCTTTTCTATTTTTAAATTTAAAAGTATTTTGAAATTTTATTTTTATTTAAAGCTGTTATATTTTCTAAAAAAATATATATTTTCTATTTCTTAAATCAAATTAATTTTAATATTTATTATTTATCTAAAGTTAATAATTTAGACTTTTATATCAAAGATATTTATATGGTAAACTATATTTTTTTAACAAATTATATTATTTGAGGTTAAGTTATAGCTTTTTATATTATATCTACTAAATTTTATTTTAACTAAAAATAAAAATAAAAATAAATCAACATAAGTTAAAAATATATCTTCGATCAAGAGGTCGTGAGCTCGAACTCCTACCGCCACAAGTTGTTATACTAAAAAGAATTAAAAATTAAAACAAGAAACCGTAATAGTTATGAACATATTGTTGTTTCTATTTCTTTTTTCAAGTGGTTACCAAACCTATTTTTGTTACTGGTTCTAAAAATTAAGTAACAAAAAAAAAATGGAATACAA
>NW_019104495.1:3176055-3186995 GCF_001995035.1 Momordica charantia | reverse complement strand
TATTCTTTTCAGAAAAAAAAAAAATCAAACTAATCCTGCAAAAATAATTCACAGCTTCCTTGATTCACTCTATCTTGTGATATTCATCTTTCTGATTCTCTTCTCTTTTATGTACTGTGTACAACAATCCCTCTGTAATTGACAAACTCCAATACTGTATAGTATTATTATGCCTCAAAACTTTTTACATCATCTTTTGCCAGTGTGAGCCTGAGTTTTCCAGTAGCCATAGCTTTCGGATTTCGTATCTTCCTCGTCCTCCACGCTCTCGCCTCCTGTTGTCGAATACCCTCCGTTTCCAGCCAACTGGAGCGGACCTTGTGGTGAGGCTGACTGAGAGCTGCTCACCTTTGAGGATTCACCACACCCATCTTGGGGCATCCATAGATCTCCTAAAACAACCGGGGATTGGTCTGCTCGGGCAGCTGCGGTCGAGGGGTGTCGCCGAGTATGAAGACGGTATTTCTGCATTGACAAGAAAAACCGATTGTTCGCGTTATCATTGTTGATGAGTTTATAAAGGGTTGCAATGTCATTCAGTTTCAAGGAGAAAGAGTTTGGTGATGGGAGTGGTTTGGAACCTTACTTGTAAATGGCTTTTTACTTCATCATTGGTTAGGCCATCCACCTGCATCAGTTCCCTAATTTGCTTTGGAGTTGCGACTGCATTCGATCAAAAAACGTCCGAATTAGAGGCAGTATTCACAAGAAAATCAACAAGTTTTACAGTCTGCTAACATCTCATTAACACAGAAAAATGATCCAACAGTTCAAGAGAAATTCTTATCATCTAGTTTAGGCTAATTGAATTTATTTGATTCATCCATTAGCTAAAGAAATCATACAAGGAAGTAACAGAAAAGTGATCAAAACTGAAAACCAACTTCAAATTGATTCAAACATGTAAAATAAGACACACCCAATGCTTGATCTTATGGATAGTTAGTTCTCACCTTGTGAGCCTCCAAGTTGTTGCAAGGCATTCACGAATCGTCGATGCAACTCCGGGGACCAGCACCTCCGCTGCTTGCGGGCAGGCTGCTGCTGCTGCAGTGGCAATACAGTCCGTAGATTGGACTGAACATCAGGAGCAGAGGTCGAAGTAGCTCGGTTGCCACTCGACCGCAAAACACAGGATCCCAATTCATCTGTAGGATTCTTCAAGCTGGGAGTGACCAAAGAAAGTGCACAAATGGGAGATTCAATCTTCTCTTGCTTCTTCACAGCAGCCACGGCTGGAAAAGCAGAAGAAGATGACTTAAACCCAACAAATGAACTCTCTTCATCCTTATTTCGACATGGCCGAAACCGATCCTCCGAAGCAGCAGCTAAGTAACCCCACCCCTCGTTTCTCTAATCACAAACAAAACGGCGAAAATTTGGATTGGTCATAATTTCCAAACACCCAACAGAAATTTACTGTTTCATTTTCAGACAAACAAATGCAAATCTTAATCTACCTTGGTTTTGATTTGGGGGGTGTTTTGGAAGTCATCAGTCTTCCATAGCTGAACAGAGCTCATCCATTCCTTCTTATCTCTACTATCCTGTTCTTCCTCATTCTCATCAGAGTCCTTCTTCAACGAAATGAATTCCTCAAGAACTGGTTTGGGCTTCGGGGAAGAGCAAGAAGAACCACATTGCAGTGAAGAGTCCTTCAAAGCAAGAATCGCTACAAAAACACATAAAAGAAAAAGCTAAATCCAGAAGCCCCCACAAAAAAAAATCCAAAAGAAACACCAATCAAATGGAACCAAAAAAACCCCATCTCTCAGAATCGAATTTGGGGCCAAAAGAAAAAAAAAAGAAAAAAAAAACTCACCATCGTTCAACAGAAGCATACAGAAGGGAAGCTCCCGCTTGAAGGCGTCGATCTTCTTCATTTCTTCCTCCAAATTCTTCACAAAATCGTCGAGTCTGGAGAGGCGCTCGGACGCATTAGTCATGGTGGAGATACGACGGAGGAAATCGGCGATGGTTTTGGGAGTAAAAGGGTAATCCCAGCTGATATTAGGCGAAAGGGAACCCATATTGATGGGATTGAGAGGCAGATCTTCAGAAATTGGGGAGATGGGTGATGGTAAAGTGATGAAACAGCATCAGAAATGGGGGATTAATGGAGAAAGGAGATTTAAAAGAGTGAGGGGCGAGGGAGAAAATGGAGAAGAGTGTCAAATGGAAGCAAAGAAAATTGAGAATAAAACGCGGAGATTCTGACTTGCGGATGCAGAGAAGGCATCGCCGATTTTAGATGGAGATTCACGGAGCTTATGCATAAATCCCTTACTCTCGTGTCGTCGCGTTTTTCTATTTTCCCTATTTTTTCCATTTTTATTTTTCATGTTTTTATTATTTTTATTGTATGGCTTAGTTGCCTGACAAAAACTTGTTATTGCGCTGTGATACATTAATATTAATATTATGTGTCTATTAATATTATTTTGATGGTATTTTTCATATTTTTGTAATAATATGAAAATATCAATTTAATTATGTCAAAATGTTGTTGGAAATGTTAATAGATATTTATGYAAAATTATAATAAAAGTAAAAAGTTTTGGTTAGTATGATTATTTTCTTTAAATCGTGTTATACTATAGAGGAAAACATACACGTACTAATACAAAAATAAGTTTATTCCATCGCAAATTTTGAAAAACGCGACTTGTATCCATTAACTCGCCTAATTCTAGAATGGAGAAAGAAATTTTTTTAGCGTAACTTAACCATCCTAGTTCGGCCAGACCCTACTACATTTGGTTGACAAGGTAACTCGTARGATATTAAATCTTAGGTAGGTGGCCACCATGGTTTGAACTCATTCCTTCTAAATCCTTTACTATCGATTTTCTTTCATTGCCAATAAATTGTCCGTAGTTTTATTTTCTTTCATTGCCAATAAATTGTCCGTAGTTTTATTTTCGCATCAATGTACCCGCTTTATTGACTTTGCTATTTGTCAAATTGAAGGAATGAGATTACTGAGGGGTGAGTTAAGTATTATGAGTGAAAAATATATGTGTATATATATATTTTATTAAATGTAGGTAATTTTATCAACAATAAAACCATTAGGATAAATATCAAATGATAATCGAAATATAAAAATAGTAATTCTAAGTCAAAACCTATCTTCAAAATACCAACTAAAATGTCAATTTAAACTTAATTAGTTACAATATTAATAACTTTCTTTATAAGTTTAGGGTCCAAATCTTATCTATAAACTTATATTCTTTAACCACTAAAATGAAATTTGAACATTATGAGATTAAAAAAAATAATTGAATTTTTTATTCTTAATATTATATAAAATATATTATTAAATAAAAAATAATATTTAAATACTATTTTGATCATTATATTTTTAATTCAAACATCCATTTTAGTCATACGTTAATTTTAACCTCTATAATTGTTGCAGTACAACAAATGTGGGAATATGGGATTGAACCTCCAACTAAAGGAATAAAATGTCTTAATCGTTCACGTGGACTTTATTCCCTATACTTTCAAAAGATCCATTTTAGTTATTGATAATTTTTTAAATTACAAGAATTAAAATATACCATTTAAAAGTATAGAAGAAATCAAAATGAAAAAAAAGTACAGCAACATAAATAATATTTAAACTAAGAATTAAATAAAAATAAAAATTTATTATTTCAACTTAGTGTTATATTTAAACTCATTTTGGAATTTGGAATTTGGAATTTTAAAACAAAGGAATCCCAATTGTTAGCTTTTTAAAACCCAAAAAACAGGCACCAAATTCTGGTCAAATGTCGTGAAAAAGGCCATGAAATGACAAACAAAACTTTCACCTAATATCTTTGAATTCCTTACACTTCCATTTAATTTCATAACCTTTTATTATTATTATTATTATTATTATTTTTAAATGTAGCCCACCAAAGTAGAATTTACCATTTTAAGATCAATTTTAATTGAGATTCCAACCCCAAATAAATTACGATTTATGAGTATTATGACATTTTCTTTCTTCAATCTTACTTTTATTATTATTATTATTCTTTTTTCTTTTTTCTAATCATGACCCTATTTTGGTAATTGACTCTAATATTTTATGCTGCCTTTGAAATTTACAATTTGAGTTGAGGGTTTCTCTTTTTGACTAGTGTGAAGATTCTTCTTTGTTGTTTGTGCTTTTTTCCTCTCCAAATTTCTATGGGAATCTTCTGCTTCTAAAAGTTATTCCTAAACCCAAGTTCAAGTTGTGGGTATTTTTTCTTTTGAGGGTAAAATTCTTTGGAATAAATTTTAATTTTATCGAACTGAATCTTAAAACTTGAGTTGTTACGTATTTGTAACTAGTTATATATAAGTATTTTTATGGTTGGACAAAGCTATTTTTACGAGTAACACTTATTTTAGGTAGCTTAATTTATACCTATTTCTTTTTTTTTTTTTTTCAATTTGTGAGTGTTTTTATTTTTTACTTTTAAAAATAATATTTGAATGTTCCATAGTCTTGTGCTATATGTAATTTTTTTTTTCCGAAAAATTAGGTAATAGATTTTTTGCAATGTGAATATAGTTTGATGTGTACCTCTCTTTTTCACAAGTAAATTCAAACTCTATCCGTCTCCTATATAATACTTTATTCTGGTTAGTATTTAAGGTATGGATGAACTTTATTCTTCGAATTATATTCCTTTCTTCCTCGAAAAGATTTATCCATTCAAGTTTCAAATCTTGAAGATCTTTGATTTGATCATTTGAATCATCTTTTGGGACAAACTTAAGTCATCTTTGATATCTAGAGCCTTTTGAAATCGTCATAGACTTTAAAGAATCTTTATGTTGTTTTCAAATGAGAGTGATGGACGTTGTATATGGTACCAAATACGTTCTAACATAATTTGTGGAAATCACTACATTTATTAATGAAGTGCAAACTTCAAATAACATGTGAGCTTAGATGGTTCACAAAACACCCACATAAATTAAACTCCAAACAAAGATTAATAAATAAATTTCATCTCGAACCTTCTATTTTAGTTTCTAAACTTTGTAAAAATACATATTTTATAAAAACCTTATTCTTGATTTTCATTCATTTAGATAATCTAAATATACTTTGACATTCAACGCATGACATACTATATTTTACTTCAAATATTTATTCACGTAGACTAGATATCTTAGTCGTCACAAAAGCAAAGAAAACTATGTACACCTACGTTAGGTTTTGGTTCTATTAAATAGATTAAAAAATATCAATGGAAAAACTAAAACTGTTTTCTTATTCATAATTCACATATTAAAATAAAATATTTAAAAGTTTAAGAGTAACCGAAATGAAATAAACATGAAAGTTTATGAATCAAAATATAACTTAGGTTAAATTACAAATTCGGTCATAAATTTTCAAAATCATGTCTAATAGGTTTATGTTATTAACTTAATTAGTTTAACGCTTACTTGATCATATTAATGAGCGATTGCAAACATAATTTTCCATGTCAACAATTGAATTTTTCTATTGTCCCATGCAACTAGTCTACCTCGACACGCTTTAGTTGTCACAATGTACTGCATAATCACCGAATCAACTTAGAGACATAATTGAATTTGTTTAAAGTTTTAGAGATTAAATAGACTCAACCTACGAAATGTCATAAAGTACTACGAAATATTGATACTTCTCTCATTAATTTCCCACCACACGAACATCATTTACGAATGATGTGGGATCCATCAACATTACTCTCATTCTTTGTCGAAAGGATGTGGGATGATTAAGTAGCATTAAAGAAGGATTTCGAATGAGAAATTTAGGGTGTGAACAGAAGGAAAACTTTTTCCGATTCAAAGGAAATGGTTATGGAAGGTGGAGTGGACGCGCGGAGAAGGCGAGTGGAGGAAAGTAAAAACAGGGGATTCCCAAAATGGGGTGAAACCAGGAACCAGAGCACGAGGTGTCAGCTGGAAGTGGAAGATGCTGTTTCTTTGACGACTCCTAATTCCTAAACGACACCGCTTTATTCTCTTTTCTATTCCCACCCAATTCGCATTAGATTCTTTTTTTTTATTTTTTTATTTGCTAAAACAATTGAATAAGAATAATAATAATTTTAAAAAACTGGGGAAAAGGAAAACAAAACATTTTAAACGCGGCGTTTGGATCCATCCCACTCGGTTTCCCACCTTCCCAAGCCAATCAATCTTGTCGGATGCTTCTACCTAAAGATTCTTTCATCACTCTTACCCTAAAAATTAAAAAAAAAAAAAAATAAGAAATAAGAAAATACCCCAACACTTTATTCCTAATTTCAAAGTTTCTAATTCGTTTGAAAACTTACTTTTTCCAAAATCCATCAATTAAAAAAGATTTGAATCTTCTAATTCAAATTTATATTAGAATGCTGTAGTGTATAAATATTAAATAATCTTAAAAATTTGAAGAATCAAAGTTCTACTGGGCTAGCCTCGTGGGACTCGTCTCACATAATGGACTCAGGAGACTTAGGTTACTCGACCTTTCAAGTTTTGCCTCATGGTGCATGACTTATGTGTTGGATGTGCTGGACTAAACCTTTGGAACGATCCAAAGTCAAATGTTGGCTTACAAAACTCTTATCTAGTTTGTTAGATTAGATCTTTACTTTATCCTTAATATTGATAATAAATGGCCCAAATATATATATGTTTTAGGTGTGTTTATGGTTTAAAAAGTTTCAAGTTAGTCCATTATGTTTTAACATTTTTTTACTTTTTGTTGGTGAATTTTAAAATTGAATGATGATAAATTTTTGACATAGTGAATTTGCATAACTTTTAGACGAGGAATTAGACCATCTAAGGAAAAAGAAAAAGAAAAAATAATCTATTAACTACTTAGAAACTTTGGAGGATTGAATAAAAATTTTAATCTCTTAAGAGCGTAATTCATCTGGTTAATTTATGGCAACCCATTGAGTATTATATATTGTTAAGGACAACGATACCCTCGTATCCCTAAATATCTCTACAATGACATGATATTGTCCGCTTTGGACATAACCCTCGCGTCTTTGTTTGGTTTCACAGAAAAGACCTCGTAATAATGAAGATAATTATCCTTATCTATGTACCCATCCCTTATTTAGCCAACCTGAGATTTTGGTTACATTTTCAATAATTATATATATAAATTTATCATTAGCCAATATTAATATTTATAAACAAAAAGAGTGTAATAAAAAAAATGTTAAAGGCGTGAAGGATTCCATTAAAGAAACACAAACATGAGAGAAATTATAAAATATATTTAACCTAAATAATTATTTAGTTACCTTTTCTTTAACATGTTAATGTAACACATTTATGAGACAAATTTAGATTAAAAAAAAATTTGAATATAAGAGGAAAAAAAAATCTGTGGAAGTTAACTCAGTTGTAATTGACATATATCTCATGAGTTCGAAAAAAAAGTCAAGTGAATATGTCATATAAGTCTAATTTAAGATTTAGAGGTGTAATTTAGGAAAAGGTATAAATAATACTTAAAAAGTTCGTAAAATGAATTTTATATATTTTAATTTAAAAATATAATGATGTGTATGGTAATTTAATATAAAATTGAATGGGGACATTTTGGTCATTTGGGCTCTAGGTGATTAATAGTTGAAAGGAAGATATTGGAGAATCTTTACCATTGACCCATGATTTAGAGTGCTATATTTTAACAAAATACTTTTTTTTTGTCAGCCATTTGAGAAAGAAGGCAATAGTGAAATCATGTAATTCACCTTAAAAAATACATATTCAAATGATCACCCTAATGGTCATTCTTATAACTATTACATGTACCTAATTAATTTTTTTTTTCCCTTCATACCTTTAACATTTACTAAACTAAGCGGATTTGAACATAATTCAATGAGTAAAGATATACTCACTCAATTCTCAGAGATAACTAATTGCTCTAGATTTCTATAATGATATGATATTGTTAATTTTAGGCATGAGCCGTAATGACTTTATTTTTAGTTTCACAAAAAAAAAAAAAATGTCTCATACTAGTATTGATTTTTGGTTTACTTAAAAACCTATTTGGTAACATTCTCGTTTGTTGTTTCTGGTTTGTTGTCTTTGTTTTTTTAGAAATATAGATATTGTAATTATTCATATTTGTCTCATTTGTTATATTTTTAATAAAGGTTTCTAAAATTGTATAGAAATTTTGGAACTAACAAAGTCAATTTTCCATTTCTAATTTCTTGTTCTCATTACCATTTTTTTTTTCAAAACATAAATAAAAGTATTATTTTATCATTATTTGACATATAAAATGCATAATAAATATTAAAAAATAATGGACATAAAATTTTTGAATATTTTATTTTAAAATTTTAGAGAATGATAAACCATAAATTGTTACCTACCATGTTTCTATTTTTGTCTTCAATAAAAAAATATAAGAAACAAGAAATATGTAGCAAACTCAGTTCTGTTTTCATTTATTAAAAAGGATACAATGAGAAAAAAAAAACATTACCAAACAGATCATTATATAGCCATGATCTTCCACTTTGCCTAGGAATTTAGTTGCATTCTCTACAATTACGTAATATGTAATGTTTTTTTAGCACAACAAATGAGAGTCAGAGAGAATAGAATGGTCGAACTTTCGACCTTTAAGAAATGAGTCAAATATCTTAACTGTTGAGTTAGGTTAAAGGTGAGCAATACTATATTCTAAAAAAAATATTCATCAAAATAACAACTACATAAATAATTTGTGGAGGAGGAGATATGATTGGCTTCGCTCATTAAAGTGACTTTAAAAAGTCTTTCCCTTTTCATGATGAAGGACATGTTACTCACACTCATATCACATTATTAAAAAGGAGGCGCCAAATGGTGAATTTCTTCAAAGATGTTTGTTATTTTTTAGTAAAAGAGTGCTACATCAATCCTACAACTATTTAACATGTGATCTTACCATTTAGTAATTATATTCCATAATTAATTAGAAAGAATATGGTGATGAATGCATCAAATATTATGTAAAGTTCAAGTTTTTATATAATATCCAAACATTTTCCCCTTTAATCCTAAGTCTTATTATATTGTTGATTTGATTCATTGGCCAAATACTTTATATATCACATGAGAACGGCTAAAAAAAACTAGTCAATTATCCTGCATTAAATATTTGTTGGTGTGTCAACAACTTAGCTCAACTGATTAAAGCACCTAGTTTAGATCAAAAGATTGTAAATTCGAATCCTTAAACAAAAACATTTTAATACAAACATAGCTGGACTAGTCAAAATATTAACCTTTTCAATTATGATTAAACAAAAAACTCATTGATTGCACTAACAAGAACGGGACAAACGAGAGATAACATCCGTTAGAATATGCAAAAAAAAAAAAAAAATTCAAAAAATCAAATTATGAAAATATAGTTATACTAACAATGTATATGAATTAGCTTCCCAAGTGATTTTAGAGAGCCAACACTGTCGTTTTTAAATTTAAAGTTTTTGGTAACAAATAAAAATAATTTTTCAACAATCAAATTGGTTTACAATCATAGTTGAAAGAATCACCTTAAAATCAATTATCTAAAAAATTATTATAAAGTGGTTGGCCCTTGATCATATCTCCACATTGATACAGAATCACTTTAGTGCAGGTAAACATATATGTAATTAAAATCATTTTCTTTAAATGTAATTAGACACACAAATATTTTAATCAAAACTTATTTATTAGAAARTATTTAAACAAAATAAATTTTTTTGAGAAGCGTAGAAAAAACTTAGTTACGGGAATAATGTTATTTTAGATGGTGATTTTAAAAAATCAATTATACTTACATCTTTTTTTTTAATCATTTACCATCACTCTAAAACGCATCCATAATTAGAAATACATCATATATATAATTAAAGAATAAATTTATACATACATGAGGAGTAAAATTATATATATAAAAATAAGAAAGAAATATTTATAATTTGACTTTGTAAATGAATATTAGACAATATTTCCAACTGGAATTGTTACATTGGGGAAAAACCAGCCAAAAGTTCAAAAGTTCCCAAGTCTTTCCGTAGACTTTTTTTCCCCCTTCAATTTCCATTGCATTTTTCACGTGATTAAACAAAGAAAATGGCTCGATTTCATGGCATTTTCGTCGGTGATTTTTTAAATGATTGTTTTATATTTTTAAAATAATTTTTTTTGAAGAAGTAAAATAATATGAGTCAATGTTTTAACCTTAAATTATATTCAAAGTTGAGTCGATGTTTCTCGAACTTCTCTACCCAAGTCAGTCGAAGTTTTTTTTCTTAATTATTTTATATATTTTGATGAAATTAAATTCTAAACTTGTGAATAATAGAAGTAAGGATTTGAACTCATGACATTTTAATTGAAAATAGGCATCGTAACTAGTTAAAGCTAAGCTTAGGTTGACCGTAAATTATTAGTTATTTCGAATTTCAAATATTGATTTTGCTAGTTCAATAATTTTATCAATTGACGTTTGGGCAATTTTTTGGATTAAATTTAGGAAAGGTATTGCTTTTACTAATCGTCGAATTAAAATTATTAAAATTTATACTTGAATTTTACGGGAGAACTAAGGCTTATTTGGTAATGTTTCTATTTTTTATATATTGCTTTTTTGTTTTAGTTTTTGAGAAACGGAAACATTACTTTTGAGTTAAATAGGTTAATTATCATTGCAAATAAAAATAAAATGTGTCCTGTCATATCTATAGATTCGTGTTTTTTATTTTTGAGTCTTGAGAAACGTTTATATAAATTGAATAGAAATTTTGAAAACAACCTCATCAAAGTTTATGGTTCTTATTTTCAATTCTTTTTTTAAAAAATATAAATAAAAAGCATTATTTTATCCCATGCATAAAAAATATTAAAAATAAATATAATATAAAAAAAAACTTAGTTCTCATATC
>NW_019104495.1:3134285-3175125 GCF_001995035.1 Momordica charantia | reverse complement strand
TAGTTCAATGAATCAAAATTTAATGTCAATGTCTCAATGATTAAAATATTTTAGACATTAGTTCAAATTTAGTCCATATATTTTTTAAAAAATATGATTATCGTAGTTATCATTTAATTAAAATTTATCAAATGTCTCTTCTATTAGTAAGAATTAATAAAACTCAAACTAACAAGTAATTTGTTGTTAAATTCCAGAGAATTCACAAAAATTTGATGGGCATTAATTATTGGTTGCAGTTTAAAATAGGGTTAATTAGCTCTAACTTTTTTTCTCCTACTTTTCAACTAAAATAATACTTTAAAACATGAATTTCATGCCAGACCTCGATGTCCTTAAAATAAAATATTATATCATGAATTTTATTTAACACATTAGCAGATAATCCGCAGGATGTTTTAACTATAGAGTATTGTTTGGGGGTTGAAAATCGTACTGCCACGTGGAAGATAGAAAAAATGTCCAACTTTGGAGGTCTTTCCTTTGGTGGCCGACCTAAAGAGCTCCACTGAGGGTCGACCTAAAGAGCTCTATTGAGGGCCGACCTGAAGAGCTTCCCTGAGGGCCGACCTGAAGGCCTTGCCTAATGGCCGACCTGAGGCCTTCCCTAAAGGCCGATCTGAAGGTCTTCCCTGAAGATCATTCATGGGAGGAACGACCTTCCATACTTAGCCAAATTCCAGATGACAAGAGTATGAACTGGAATAGCTACTCCCGACAGGCCAACCTTGGTCCCGACATGCTCAACCGCTCGTCGGATTCCTTGTCGGGTACCTCAACCTATAAATAGGGCACTTCACTCTTCAGGTATCGTATTCTAGCTCGACCTCCATACTAAGGTCGGACTCAAAACTGACTTGAGCGTCGAAGTGTTTACCTTCTTGTGCGGGTCCGCTCTAAGTGTTYAGGTCGAGACCGGAGACCGAGTTTGAACTTGGTTCGTGAAGAACCGTTGTGCAAACTCCTGCATAAACAAGTATAAATATTTAATTGGTTCAATTTGACACTACTACAATTTTAAATAATTTGATGGAAAAATTAAAAGGATTTTCTTATTTGGGGATGATCGATAGGAAATAAAAAGAACTAAAAAAGGAAAAAAAATCAATTTGTAGTAATTAGATGATTTTGTTTGTGTTTGGTAAGGATTTGAAAGTAGGGATTAAAAGTAAAAAAAAAAAAAAAGTAGTGTTTGGTTAAAATTTTAAAGAGTAATTTTAATCCACTAAACCGCATTTAAAAATTTTGTATAATTAAAAGCTAATTTGAGAAATTCTAAAAATAGAAAAAAAACGAAATACTTATAATGAAACATAATATATATTAGGACTTTAATTTCATTCGAGGGGATAATTAATTTTGGAAATTTTAAGACACCCTACCAATACCGATGAAGCATTCCGAATAGTGAAGGCTGGATTTCACTTTCATGGACCGAGGCCCATAAAACTCATAACCACTTCGACAGGACATTCATGTGGATGGGCCTATAGTGGGCCCAGGCCCATTAAGAGCGAGAACAATAAACGAGGGGCAATTAGGTCACTTCACGTCAAAAGTTTCACTGCCATTTCAGATTCTGGGTCAATTGAGCAAACGTGGGCATAATAGTCAATTTCCCGTCCTCACAGTCACGCCCGCGCCGCCCCCTCCGTCGCGATATTCTGCCTTCTCTTGGTCTCAGGTATTTTTCTCTATCGAGTTTCATTGCTTACAATGGATGAACCTCCAACCAATAGGAATTAAACCCCTCGATTTGATTGAACCAAGACTTTCCATTCGATTGTCGATTTTGCCGAAAACCATTGAACTGAAGCTTCATGAATGTGCTATCGAGTGAATTATCCAGTAACTGTCTGTGAATCACAAATCTGGGCTGTTTAGTAGTTTGCTTTTAAGAATTGTTTCACAGAGCTACGTTTGTAAAGATTGAAATTGTTGCCCATTTGAAATAGCCTCGTAACCCTTTTCTAAAGAAAGACAACAAATTAAGCAAAACTTCCAAACAGTCCCTTAATATCACATTGTATTGTAACAAGCTTATTGGTAGTACTGTTGAGTTTGAATTCCCCTTTGATAATCCCATCTGGTGAAAATTTTCTTATGGATTTATGCCCTGGAGAAGTTAACCACACATTGTAACAAGCTGCAAACAAAAATTCCCTGTTGGTATTTGACATTTGTATTCATCTTCATGCCTCACAGTGGTGATCCCTTCTTTGGGGATATCTCATCTCCTTTTTTAATTTGTTCTACAAATTTGATGTCATCTATTCCATTAAGCTCGCTGTTGATACTTTCAGCATCTTTTGTAGTTTGCCCCTTATTGACAGATACCAGCACAGTAATTTTGCTTATAATTTCCATTGCATATATCTCAAGGTGGTTGGAAACTGAAGCGATCCTACAATGAGTTTGGGCTATGGCTCCATTGGTGAAACTTATTATGATGTACTGTCTTTGAAGCAAGATGCTAGCTATGGCGAAATTCGAGCTAGCTACCGGTCTGCTCCCCTTAGTTTCCATCCTGATAAGTTACAAGCTATGTGCCAGAAATCTCATCCCGACCTTTCAGGAGATACATATTTCAAGGTGCAGAAGGCTTGGGAAGTCCACGGCAGCTCGACATCTCGTGCAGCTTACGACAGAGACTCCAAGCTGCCAAAGATAAGGGTAAAGTTGTAGAACTCTTTTATCAGTGCAGATGCGGTGTCTTTATTGATTCTGGGGAGTTGGAGGAAATGGGATATCCATTGTTGAGAAATGGGAGTAAGGTTTCTTTGAGGACGCTGGAGGCTTTGCCTGCATCTGTTGTTTTGCCATGTGGTTCTTGCTCTTTGAAACTTCGTTTGCTGATTGATTTAAGTGTTTCAATTGATTGTTGAGTCTGGATCATCCAGATCGTATTAATTCTTTTAAAGATGGGTTTTATCATAGGGGAGACTCAGGCAGGTGACCTAATCGTAAACGAAGACGCAAGAAGAAATATACAAGGTTAGGCACGACTGGGTGTGGGTGGGAGAAATTGAAAAGTAGAATGAAAACGGAGAGGGACGATATCATCTAAAATAGAGAGAGAGAAAATGAAATGTTTTCAGATAAGGGAGGAAAATCTAAAAAGGAAATGGAGGAGCATGGACAGTCATTTGACAATGTCAACAAAAGATAACATTAGAAAACGTGGTTTTCAAAAAAGTGATTAAAAAACAATCCTACATTGGTAAAAGGACTATTCAGCCCGAAAACCCCTAAAGACCCTTTAAAGATTTGTGACAGTTCTCTGTTGCATGATAGTCTGATAGAATTTATTAGTGCATTGTGCTCTCAGGTAGAGTTTTATAGGTCAAATTACCGTTTTTAACTTTTAAAAGGTGTGTAATAAATTCTGAGAATTTTAAAAATTGTCTACATTCACGATCTTTCAATTTTGTGTACAATAGGTTATTTAATTTTTAAAAGTTGTCTAAAAGTATTTTGTGTACAATAGGTCATTTAATTTTTAAAAGTTGTTTATTAGTTATTAGACACAAAATTGAAAGTTCAGGAGCCTATTATATATTCTTTAARTTCTAAAGTTCCGTTCTAGAACCCCATTAGACAAAACAGTGTAAGTTTAAGGATCTATTAAATATATATATATTTTTTAATTTAAGAACTAAATTTGTAATTTAACATTTTTTCAAAAGCAACTTTGTCGAGCGAAGTTGAACAATTTTTTTAGGTGTAAAGTAAATTTTGGACGTGGGGTGTTAACTCAATAGTTGTATCACACACTAATTGTATAAAATGAATATAGATCCAATACTGATTAGACACGTATTAAACACTTGTTAAGTACAAAAAAAATATACATAACTATAATAAATTTCAAGTAAACTACATCAAACTCATTTTTTTCTTGAAACACATTTGCAGCATATAACTCGCATAGATGGTTAATGGAAAAATAAAAAATAAAAGAAGACGAGATTAAGTTTTCCTTTTAAAAAAATAGATGAAAAGTCATTAAAATTAACAGCGGAGGTCAAAGGGCTGGCCAAAAGATCATCATGTACCAATTAATAATTACAGTCGAATGTAGTTTCAAATTCAATGAAGTAAAAGGTAGAACATGTAATTTTCTTGACTTGTAAGCCTTCTAGAAGAGAAGGCAAGAGTTTAAAGCTCTGGAGGCCTATCCCTCACATATTTGGTCTAAAATTTAAAAGCAAAAAAAAGCTGGACTTTATGTCAAAGTTTTCACTTTAAATCACTTGATAAATTTGGTCGCAATAAGCTAAACAATCATTCGAGGGATAAATACGTCACTGGCCACTCCTCGTAGTCTATATTTACATAAAGTCTACTTAGCTTTCTTGAAAATTAATTTAAATGGTTAGGAATTGATGTCAAGAACAAAGACTTCCAATCTCTGTACCTTCATTAAATGCTAAAATGATCGATCTTTATCGAGCTTGAAGCTAAGCAAGCAACTATGTAAATTACTAAAGTTTAAGACCAACTAGTAGTAGATTGGTTTGAGATATTGTGTGTTTTGGTTGATTTGAGTCTAGTATGAGTAGGAGACTCAAAGGGTTCATTTTTTTGCCAACAGTTCTACTGTGTAAAGTACACAAAGACTACTATCAACGATTTTACTTGACAAATACGAGGATGCAAACATGTTACTCAACGAATTAGAATGAGACTACATGTTGTCTATGTCAAATTGTTCCTACACAATTAACCAAATCAATGATTATTTCTTCTTACCTACCTAGAAGTGAAAAGTAATTTATTTAGAATTACCAAATAATGTTCTCTACTTACTTGAGATACGGTGTCTCCATCCATCTTGTAGGAATAAATTTTTCACCAATATCATCTTTGCCTTTAAGCAGCCGGATGAAGATGCTTTGCCTAGCATGTCAAGCATGATAGAGAACAAGTCAAATTGGACGGCTAGCAATCAATCAATTTTCAGATGTACTGTTACAAATTAAAAGTCAAATTATGACCCTGTAATTTTTCTTCTCTTCTTGACGTTGCTTTCCACCTCCTAGTCACAGTCATGGAAAAGCATGGTTATAATTACAGTGCAAATGTGCAGTATAAAGTGTTTTTCAAGATTGATCTTTTGAAAGTGAGACTCAGCTTTAATGGGCACCACCCACCACTACTACCAGTTCCAATCCACCGTGGTAGAAGTGCAGACCCAAGTGAACAAAAAAAAAAAAAAAGAAAAAATTTCTTATCGGTTCGATTCGGGTTCATTATCAATTAAAAAATTCATGTTTTAGTTTGGTCGTTTTTTGTTGATTTTGGTCAATTTAATACAAGTTGAACTGATCTACTGATAGTGCAGTTAAATTCTCCATTTGAAAAGAGCAAACTTAGTATGTAGACAGCATACCAGATTGAGACCCAGCTTTGAAAGATCAGCTGTTTGTTTTCGTACTCTTTTCCCCCATGAGCTTTAATAGTGGAAGTGCCGCTTCTCGACCAAGTTGTCAAAAATATGAGACATTTGTTGGTTAAATGTCTCAATCCGCCAAATCTTGAGCTTTAAGTTGAGAATCCTAAAGCCTAAAAAAGTAGGTGTTAGATAAGCATACCGCATGGCAATTAATTTTCAAGGTAATGGAATGAGAATATATTGCAAGCTTTGTGCTGGAATCTCTAGTGCAGTTCAACGTCATTAGTTGGAGTGTCTTGTGCTCTTCTAACTTTGTCTTGACACCTAAGGATTAGAAAGCGTTATTTTCAATAAGCTGTGAAGGCACTGTCAAAAATGGAGCCATTTTGATCCCTAAAGTCAAGCAGCAGTAGGGGGCAATTACTTCTCTATATAGTTCGGTGGCTCATGAACCAACCAGCAAATCTAGCTTCTGCAATATGGGAGTCTTTTATCAAGAAGACCCACCAAATTCTTCCAGGAAATGCTTTCTAGCAGCTGCTTTGAAGGATGCATTCTGCAACTGCCATACTTTTGGCAGACGCCTGCCAAATTCCAACGCAGAGGACGAAAATCCTGCGAGTGACCTCGATGATGAAGAGGAAGTACACACCAGTTCATTCTTGCATATCAACAGATACAACTTTTGACTTTCCCCTGCATCATCTTATATGTAATATGTTTCTCTAATTTATTTTACTTCATTCAATCTTTCTTATCAGGAAATTGTATCAGAAATTATAAGTCGAGCGATGGAAAAGTTAAGACGAAAGACTAACCTGTCGGACAGCTTTTCCTGGGTTTTCTCACCTGCAACCAAAGAATTGTATATTACTTCAATGGAGATTGAGAAAATGGATGAATCTGGAAATGAAGATAACACAGGAGATGAGTTCTTCTCTGTTCAGAGTTTTCTCACATGTTGTTCAAGTGCTGCAACCAATGAAGCATTCTTTTCTGTGGAGGCCAACTTCTCCCGATGTTCAAGCTTGAATGGTCTTGATTTTCTAGATGAAGATCTCCGCAGGCGCTCCATCTTGCAAGAATTCTGTCATTGCGAAGGATGGCCGTTCGGTCTTTGCAGGAAGGCAATATTACTTCCACCTCTCCCCAAGTCACCATCTGAATCTTGGTCATGGAGTAAAGCCACCAAAGTCGTAAAGACGTATTGATGTCTAAAACAGTGCTAAGTTCTGTTTTTGTATTCTTGTTTCTGTTCGCAAGAACTTGGGGAGCAAAAGAGCCCAACATAGCTCCAAGCAGTTACAAAATTCATCAAGCTGTTGATTTGATTATATCTAACAATAAACATGTCTTAGCCCTCCATGTTATTTATCATTGTTAGGCAGTTACAGTAGCAGTAATCAGAGTTAAGGTTGCCCCCACGCAGTTCACAAATAACACTATAAAAACTCAGAAATGCAAAAACTAGAAACTGGCTGGACAAACTTGTTAAAGGAACCCAATAATTGGCAAACAAACAAGGATGTTAAATTCTGAGAATTCATTCATCGAGGTGGGATTTTATTAAATTGCTATTAACTCCACGATGAGAGAAGATAGACAACAAAACATTGAAGAACATACACCCAAACAAAAGGAAGCTCGCAATTACAGCCAAACTCTCAGAGGTGCCAAATTTATGCTCTTTGCTCGACATATGAGCCTGATAGACCAGAGGTTCCCAGCACAGAAACCTGTCGTAAAATAAAAAAGAAGATATGGTTAACAAAATCAAATGATCAAATTTCATTTATTAGAATAACAGAAGAGTGGACTATTTCCAAAACAAGTCTGTGATGAAATAATTGTAGCTGAACATGTATTAATCTGCAGTGCTTAGAAAGTAGCCGAGGATGAGCCACAATGTGGATGCACAGTGTTTCCCACATGAGCTTCCTTTCCAGTTTAAAATTAACATATGGTAATTTAGAGACTACTCTTTTATAATTCAATGGTGTAAAATTTTTAAGACTAATAGCTGGACATAGCATTTAACCGGACAGCCACTCGTTACAAAGCTGCAAAGGCCCATGGAAATCAATATTTAAGCAAAGTAACCTCATCTTTGCAAGTGTCCATATCAAAATCTGTAACGGTCAATCCACCTATTTTTGGTCAGACCTTTGGCGTGGGAGTAGGCCTTTGAAGCTGGAGTATCCCTTGCTATATGCATTATCTCTTAAAAAAGATGCCTCTGTCTCCGAATCTTGGGATGATTCTTGTGGGATATGGAACCTACACTTCAGGAGACAATTGAATGATGAAGAAATTCTGGAATGGGCCTCTTTTCTGAATTCTATGCCTAGATTCCAGCCCACAGAAAGTAGAGACACTTGGTTCTGGCCTCTAGAGAAAGAAGGCACCTTTACAGTTAAGTCTCTCTACCAAACTAGCTCCACAAACATAAGCTCTTTCTCTTCACAGCTATATAAAGCTATCTGGAATTCATCTTATCCAAAGAAGGTTAAATTCTGATGTGGGAGCTTAGCCACAAATGCGTCAACACAGTCGACAAGCTACAAAGAAGGTGCCCTCGTTGGTTCCTCTCCCCTTATTGGTGTTGTTTATGCAAATAAGCCTCTGAAACAATCAGCCATATCTTAACAAGCTGCTCCCTATCAACATACATCTGGAACCACTTCCTTGCTGCTTTTGGTTGGTATCTTTGCCTTCCAAATGGAATTACAGAATGGCTGAGGACAATTTTTTTGTTGCATCCTTTCAAAAAGGAGAAGGCTATCCTTTGGTTGAACTTCAATAGGGCTTTCATATGGATGGTTTGGACGGAAAAAAACTCCAGAATTTTCAAAGAAGCTGAACATGCGCCTCAACAATTGATTGATACTATTACTTTTTTGGCTTTATCTTGGTGCAAATGTGTAAATCCATTCACTAGTTACAGTCTAAATTCTCTCATATTCAATTGGAGAAGTTTTTTGTAACTTCATTTGGATATGCTTTTTTTGTATATTTCATGCTATCAATGAAATTTGTTTCCTATCCAAAAAAATAAAAAAAATGCTGGGCATAGCATTTCTTCTGTGGAAACTGCCTCATGGGCTATACTTTTCCATAGCATAGTTTTAATACCTTTCCCCACTCAGATCCAAGGCCACTGCATCTAATTTTCAAGTATATCATCTTTGTTCCCAAATCTGTCTCCACTTTCTTCCGCAGATAGTTCTCCTCGGGACCAAATGCATCCAAGTAGGTTGTATAGCGATCGTGAACTGTATGTAGTGCATTCTTAAGTTCATCGGACAAAGGCTTAACATCCTGCACATGGATTTTGAAGTTTTTAATTGAACAAAAACTGGAGAAAAAAATTAGTTTGAAAAAATTATAATTTTCAATACCTCGCCACTGAGACCAATACTATCATCAATTTTCATTTTCAAACTGATAAGTATACCACCAAATTCCTCAACTGCTTCAGCAGCTCGGAAAACGTTTTCCACAACTTCCTTTCCGGCCTTGTCGTCAGTGCTTCCAGATAATGCTGCCTTTACATCATAGACAACAGAGTTAGGAAGCTCATCCCAACTTGTAGCCATCAAATCCTTGAAAACATTTTGAAGCTTGGAATCTTCAATTGTAGCCATACGAACTACATCAACACTAAAAAGTCTCGCACGCCCTACACCAGATAGATAACAACAATCTGCAGAAATTTACCAGAAGAAACAGAAATATGATATCATTCCAAATATTGTGATACTGAAAAAAGAATTTAACTGAGCCCTTCTAGATTGTTCAGACACTTCAGATCATCATGGCCGGCTGGCATGGTTACGACATATGGTTATTTCTGAAATTTTCTGAAACTACTCTACCACGGCAATGCACATTGCCACACAGAATAGGTTGAAACACATACAGTTCATAATCGAATATAGCAAATTTACTATACAAATACAGAAGCAAATATCTGAATTTGAAATTTTATGAGAGAGAACCATATATTTAATAAGAAATTGCACAAAGGAGTTCCTAATCGAATCTATAAGACAAAATAACCAGCATACAATAAATTCATGTGTGAGTTCACTTATCGAGTGACAAAATCCAAAGTTTAAACATACATTTTTCAGGAGAGGAGAAGATAAATCGTGGCTAACCATCCAGGGGGAATCCTAGCATCACAAGAACAAATAATAGAAAGGTTCGAGAGGAAGGAGAAGGCAGTTTATCGATCACTAACCGACAAAAGAATCAATAGCTAGCATTAAACTAGTAGAATAAAACACTATAGAACAGATTACTCCACTTTATTACAAGATTAAACGGAGAGATTTGAATCAATGTACAAAACAGAGTATAAATATAACTAATCAGAAGAAGGAGAAGTACCGGAGGAAACTCTCTGCGGAAAATCTGAAAGAGAAGAACGATGAGACGACAGATAGAAGAAACTTCGAGCAGCCTGGTGGTGACTTTGCAGCAAATTCCGGTGTCTAACTCCGGCGACCCCGTAAGATCCGACGCGAACAGAACGCAATAGTGATCTCAGAATCACCATTTTCTCCATGGCTTTCGATTTTTCCTCGAATATGAATTATAAAATGGGTAAATTGCCAAAAATAAAACAAATTTTTCGTTTAAGGAAAACAAAAACACCCTACCAATACCAACGAAAAAGAAAAACTCAGAATAATGAAGGCTGGATTTCACTTTCATGGACCCAGGCCCACAAAACTCATAACCACTTGGACAGGCCATTTATGTGGATGGGCCTATAGTGGGCCCAGGCCCATTAAGAGCGGGAACAAGAAACGAGGGGCAATTTAGTAATTACACGCCAAAAGTTTCACTGACTTTGAGAGGATAAAATTGGCATCATCATGATTCATGAATCATCATCATCTTCTTCCCACTGAATTGAAAAAAAATAAAATAAAATCTGCTCAATTCCCTATGCTCAGAAGAGATTTTGGATGAGAGAGAGAGAGAAGGGTTTAAGTTTTCACGAGCTCTGAATTCTGATCACCGCCTTTGAGAAACCCTAGAAAAGCCGATTGATTGAAGGAGACAGATGAAGAATTTTGAGGAGTTAAATAATTTGTGTGCTGAGACGAGAGGGCAGTGGGTTTGGTGAGCTTTCACGTGCTCTGCTCTGCTCTGCTCACCTGAATTATCTTTCTATTTCAGTGGTTCTGCTCTCGCCACATCGCCTCCACCAATCGCTTCTTCTGCCCTAGATTTCTCTTTTTTTTTCCTTCCCCTCGAGATGTTAACGTAGTCTTTTCGGGACTTGAGCAATTGATTCCATTCGGAGTGGTAATAGCCAGGAGATGGATCGGTCGGCGCTTACGGTTGGGCCGGGAATGGACATTCCGATCATGCACGACAGCGATCGTTACGAGCTTGTGCGCGACATTGGGTCTGGCAACTTTGGGATTGCGAGATTGATGAGGGACAAGCAGACGGGGGAGCTCGTCGCCGTCAAGTACATCGAGAGAGGTGAGAAGGTTAGTCTGGTAACTGCAACTGCCTGCCATTACTATTATGTTGATTGCTTGGTCGCTGTTTGATTCTTCGAATTGAGCTCTCTGGTTACATTTTTGTGCGAATTGGGTGGGGATTTTCCCTCTGCTTTTACAAATTGGTGGATTTTGAGTAGGGGAGTTGGCAGAACCCTCTGCTTCTAGTACACCGTACCAATAAAGTTCTTTACAATTTATGAAGTATTGAGGCCTGAGGGTTATCTTGGACACGATTTTTATGAATTTAATTATAATTATTTGAATTGAATGTTATGAGATGATTGAAAAAGATCAATACTATTATTCAAGACATGAATTCTATTTTTTGATATTTGATCAACGATGCAAGTGAAGAAGAATTACCATTGAAACATATAACTTCAATTATATTAATATATAAAAAAAAAAAGCCTATCAATATAATTATTCATGACATGAATTTTGTATTTTTTGCAATGTTGAATTAGTAATGATTTGCGAGGGTTTACTAATTCAAGGGAAAACCAACGATTTTAAGTATTCTTAATAGTTTATATATATATATATATATATATATCTAATATTTTCCTAGCGACGTAATTCTATTATAGGAAAAAAAGGTACTTGAAATAGAGTTAAATTGTTATTATTATTATTATTTTTTTTCTTTTTGAAGAAGGAACAGCGTTAGTTTAGTGACAATGTGTTTGTAAATGTGTAGAACATTTAGTTCTTTTAATCACGATTTTTCATCAAAGTTTAATTTACCAGTTCGTTGCATTTGACAGATAGATGAAAATGTGAAGCGGGAGATAATAAACCACAGATCTTTGAGGCATCCTAACATTGTCAGATTCAAAGAGGTTTGCTTTATCCTTAAATTTGGTTTCATTCTCATCCACGCAGAATGTTTTCACCTAATATATGAAATGGGAACAGGTAATCTTAACCCCAACCCATCTGGCAATTGTGATGGAATATGCATCTGGAGGAGAGCTCTTTGAGCGGATCTGTAATGCCGGACGGTTCAGTGAGGACGAGGTTTGTTTTAGGTGCATTAGTCAATTATTGATTTAGAGAACATTTTATCATCAATACGTGGGTTAAGTTTTCGTCATCTGCAGGCACGTTTCTTCTTCCAGCAACTTATATCAGGAGTCAGTTACTGTCATGCTATGGTATGTAAATAATTTCTATTTTGTCTTTATCATTTCCTTGTAGTCCCCCGAAGTGCAATTCATTGCTAGAAATGCGAGGAACTTGAGTAATTGTTATCCTTCACTCATTTCTGAAGCAAGTATGCCATCGTGATTTGAAATTGGAGAATACATTGTTGGATGGAAGTCCTGCTCCTCGCTTGAAGATTTGTGATTTTGGATACTCCAAGGTACACCTGACTGACTTCTTGTGTTTTTGCTCTGAAATTTCTTCCTTAAAATCTTGAACTATGTTAAATACTAACGATGATGCATCTTGTAGGGAGTAAAATTTTAAGGTTGTTTGAACTTACTCGTATACTTTTGAAAATAACAAACATTCCACTGCATTAGTGTGTCTTATTTGATGGAATCTTGTTCACCGTGGAAGAGAAAATTTGGTTTGTTCAATTGTATCTGCTCTGTTTCTGTTGTTTGTTCTGGCATAGTCCTATCTTCTTTTGCCTGCACATATTGATTCCGTGTCTTCTTTTAGTCTTCTGTGCTGCATTCACAGCCAAAATCAACGGTTGGCACCCCTGCATATATTGCACCTGAGGTGTTACTTAAGAAAGAGTATGATGGCAAGGTAAAATATTATGACCGTTCCCATCTTTCATCCAAAGTTATACGATTTTGAACTTTTTATTTAATAATCCTTTCAGTTTTAACCCCGACTTTCCTGGCTGAATTTATCTTATGTATGTATTTATGATTCAATACCCTTCTATCCTGTGATGTGTTTTAAGGTTGACTTTGTGTATCAACTGTACGTTTCAGATTGCAGATGTGTGGTCCTGTGGGGTGACCTTATATGTCATGTTGGTGGGTGCATACCCCTTTGAGGACCCTGAGGACCCAAAAAACTTCCGTAAAACAATTCAGGTAACAAGTTACACTTGGTGAGTTCGCTTCCAATATTTTTTGGCTAAAACATTTGATTGTTTATCGCAGCGAATCCTGAATGTACAGTACACAATTCCCGATTATGTTCTTATTTCTCCCGAGTGTCGCCATCTGATCTCTAGGATTTTTGTTGCAGACCCAACCAAGGTTAGACTCAACAATCTTGTTTATACATAAAATTTGAAGATTGCAAAATACTAGTGCCTAGGAAACACGGACACACATTTTTGGGCGAAGTATCTGTGTCGGACACGTGTCCGACACGGATACGCCCGGACACGTATCAGACACGCATTTTNTCAATGAATCACGGGCCTCAGCTGCCTCAACAGATATGGACATCATACCCTCAACATCCTATTCAAGGCTAGAACATTAGTTCTATAACACCATATAATGCAGCCAAGCACCAGAGAGAGAGAACAAAATAGATAGAATTAAAAGTTCTCAAACTTAAAGCAATAAAAATCAGTTTCTGGATTAAATATTTCATGCAACATTTGTGGAATAGCAGTTGATTGAAAAAAAAAACAATTTTAATATAATAATAGTGTTGAGCTAGGAAACACGGACACACATTTTTGGGCGAAGTATCTGTGTCGGACACGTGTCCGACACGGATACGCCCGGACACGTGCCGGACACGTATCAGACACGCATTTTGGCGTGTCTGATTTATTTATTTTTTTTTAAATCGGACACGGCTGGACACGGTATGGACACGGGATGGACACAGGATGATAGTTTTGTGGGTTTTCGGAGCCCAAATAAGAAGGCCCAATGCCCATTAGTAATTAAAAAAAACAAATAAATGTTAAATAAACTAATATCCACCCACGAAAATGAAACACACCACCCACTCCACGAAGCCGACGCCGCTCGCCCTTGCCGCTGCCACTGAYGCCRACGCCCGCTTGCCCTTGCCGCTGCCGACGATGCAACCCTGCCCTCTGTTTTTCTTTTTTGCTTCTTAGGTAAACTCTAATAACCTAACTTTTTTATTTTTCAACCCTCTGTTTTTCTTTCATTTTCATATACTAAAAACAATTCTCATTTTTTAAACTGCTTTTTGAATTTTGACCATTTTATTTCACTAAATTTAAACTTTATTTTTCTTAGTACCTGCGTTTTGTTTCTGTCCCTTTCTTTTTTTTTTACAAGGACTTGTTCTCTGTAAAAAAATATTAATAAACTTTTACGAGGACTTTTTAAATATTTTTTGTGTTAAATTTACATATATCCTAAAAAAATAAAAAAAAAACGTATCCCAACGTGTCCGTGTCCTAATTTTTAGGAATTGACGTATCGCCGTGTCCTATCGTGTCCGTGTCCGTGCTTCTTAGACTAGTGCTGAGAATCTCTCTCCAATGGTTAAATCCTTTGTTCTTTAGGGTGGTAATGCTTTCCTTTCTAAATGGCTGATTAAATTCCATTTCGATATATTTTGATGTTAACTTCAATCACCTGGTACAGAGGATAACAATTCCTGAGATAAGGAACCATGAGTGGTTTCTGAAGAATCTTCCAGCTGATCTTGTAGATGAGAAGGCAATGAATAGCCAATACGAAGAGCCTGATCAACCTACGCAAACTAGTGAGGAAATCATGCAGATAATCGCCGAAGCTGGCCTTCCTGCTGCTGGGACACAGAGTCTCAACCAATACCTTACTGGCAGCCTTGATATTGACGATGACATGGAGGATGACCTAGAGACCGATCCTGATCTTGATCTTGATGTCGATAGCAGTGGAGAGGTTGTCTATGCAATGTAATTGTTAAACCTGCCAAAAGTTCATAGGATTGGACGGAGAGCAAGAACAGACTGTAGCACACTTGGACCATGAAGGTTGGAGAGATCCTTATGCCTTCAGGTAGCGGACGGTTTGTCAATAGATTTGCAAATCGAATCGAGTCGAGGATCCATCTGTTCCTATATGGCTTGGGTTTGGGGTTTTATTGGTCAACTTTTACAAAGTGTTTTCTGTATAATTTGTATCACCACATACACACGCACAACCCATGCTCTACAGTTGTATATTTTCCGTAGCAAAATATTGGAACTGCTTGTCAAACCTTTGTTTGCATCTCTGCATCTAATAATATATCAATAGTCAAAGGAATGAGAAGTTGCTGATAGTGAATTTCCGTTTGTTGAGTACAATTCATTACAAAGTTACTAAAATCACTATCAAAATATGTTATCTATCAATAAAAAATGCATGAAGAACAACAACCGAGCTTCTGATAAACTACACTCGATCCATCTTACGGTCAACTTTCAGTATGGGCAGCGTCTGGTACAGGAGCTAAGCTTTGGCCTCCTTTCGAATTCCCGTTTCCTGATGTCTCGATTCCACTACCTGATGGTGGTTGCGGTTGGATTTGAGCCTCCGTCTGTGGAGGCACTGGAGCTGGGGGGGTTATTCCCTGAGAATATGTCGCCGGAGGAAGAGGGTATCCACCCTGTTCATACACAGGCTGATGTGCAACATGAGGCTGCTCCTGCCCCCCACTAACTGCTTGATAGTATCCAGATTGGTCATTGCCTGTCTGAGGAAGGGATTGGTTCGGGTCGCCCGGGTAAGTCCAGTACCCAGCCATAGGGTTAGCCACTGGCTGGCTGTTGGAAACTTGGTATGCTGCACTTGGATATGAACCTTCAGAGGAAGTTCCATTTGTTGACGGCACACCAGGTGGTGCACCTCCTGAGTTAAGGTACATATTCTGCTGATCATACTGTGGAATCCGGCCTGAGAAATTTTGCCCATAACTTGGTGCCTGCTGGGAGTAGCTTTGATCATAACCATGAGTGCCACTTGAAGCTGGCTGACCGTAGCTATAGCCCTGATATGGAGGAGGAGCTGACCCAACCTGAGACTGTTGGCTGTGGTAGTTATATCCAGTGCTCGGATCCGACGGCTGTATAGTCGATTGGTTCGCTTGATCCCAGCTTCCTACTTGAGTTGGATAGTTGCTATAATACGGAGGCCCCGGGGGTGGGGGATAGGTTCCTTGTGCATATCCATATTGGGGTTGCTGCTGCTGCGGAGGTTGTGCAGCTTGAGGCCAATTGGTAGGAGGGGGGTAAGTTGGTTGTGCATAGCTTGTAGTTTCAGAGGTATTCACCAATCGTTTCTGCAGAAAGAATAGAGAGTTTATGTCTTGAGATAATAATAACATTGAAATTCTAGCAGTCTATCAAATTATATATCAATCTTCTCGAAATATAAAAGAAGAACGAATACAAGAGCGAATTTCCAGAAACACTTGCCAATAAAATATCATCAAGCAACCGGTAGATCGATACTAAAAAAATAACACAAAAACATTGTCTATAATTTAATTTGATCAGTAATGAGGTATCCTCTGGATTTTCATGCACACTCCACATTTTCAATTAGGAATCAGGCATCAGGCATATTAATATAACAGACAAGCCAAACCACAGAAACCTTGGCAGAAAATTAGTTACTCTTCAGAACCAAAACAGGAAAAAAAAAMCAGGGGCATAGGTGAGGGGAAGTTCGACAATTTAGATGTTATTTCCTATGACTTCCATTTAAAAATTTAGGAAATCATTCTCCCTTTAGTTAAGACAAAAACATGTGAAGGCATTACAGGTACCTGATAACTTACCCCACTTATTACTTCATCGATCAGTTCTTTGGCTGACTCAATCTGCTCCTTCAGCCCATTAATATAAATATTTCTCTCTGTCGATGTATCTCCAGGAGGGAGGTGCAAAGGGATGACCTGTAGGGTGGGAATCCATACAAGAAAATAATTAAATAGCATTCCGGATTAGAACAACAGTCAGAAAACAATAGAAGGCACAACTCGCACATTGGCTTCCACATGAAGAAGCAAAAGCATATCTCCTATTAAGAGTACAACCAATATGAACGTTGGAGAGAAAGGCTCATTATAATAAACTAACAAAACGACTAAGCAGCTGCCTTTTACAAATTTTTGACTGGTAAAAACTATTCTGAGAAGTCAAGGTTACAAATCTAACAAAAAAGAGTCTAACAATAATATTCTTTCACACTTGCCAATGTTATTAGAGATTCTTGGCTGTTTTGTCCTGCAATAAATGGAGTCGAAATGGTTTAACAGCCTTTTGTTCCCTTTAGGCATTAGTTACATACCTGGACACGAGCTGCTGACTTGCTTTGTATGCTCTTTATAGTTTCGCCTCCCTTTCCAATGACAAGTGCAACCTATAAACATTACTTTCAATATTAGATTCACCTCAAAGGGTGAAAAAAACACAATGAAAGCATTTACCTTATTATTAGGAATCTTCATTACAAACTGCTCAACTCCAGGTTGACCTGAGTTCACTCCCTGATTTGTGGCTGAGGCAGAACCCCCTGAATCTGCCTGTTCCATTAAGGTGTCTAAATTAGCTTAAGTATCCAACATACAAGATCTGAAAATGAGAAGGCGTTTTAATCAGTGGTTTACCTCTGCAATCACTTCATTGATAAGCTGTTCTGCCCTGCTAACTTGTTCTGAAGTGCCTGTTAGTTCCACGTCTCTTGTCAAAGACTGAGGATCAGCTTCTAAATCTCTAGTTATCTGGATTTTAGCCCCTGATTGTAGTTGAAGATATTTGATTGTTTCCCCACCTTTCCCGATAATCAACCCAACCTACAAAAGGATTTGTGAGGAAAAAAAAAATCAGCTTCGTCAGTAGTAGGCAAATGGTAATCTAACAGACAAGATGACAACCAAGTACCTTAATATTTGGAATATTTATTTTCTTACTCATGCTTTGAAAACCATGATATGGACCTGTTGGAGTACCAGAAGAAACTGAACACTTGAAAGTTAGCAAAAAACAGAATTGGAAATTTGTGTTTTTTATCAATAGAAATGCAACTACATGTCTACTATTCAGAGAACACAGAAAGCAGTGCAAATCTCATGGTCGCCAAAGCATGTTGAAAAACCTTAATGCAGGAAGTGATATATGATGTGATGCAAAGTTATTGGTGTATGAAATAAATGAATATCTACTTTATGATTAGTAAAATCAGAATTATTAAGCAGATTAAACATGCCCAAAAAGAATCTCAAGTAACAGGAAATCGAATATAGAATTGAGACTACATCGTACCTGTAACTAATACAATTAGTCCTTTCTAAAGAAAAGCTACACAATCCATAATTATAAACAAACAAACGAAGAAAACGAGAAAAAGACAATTGGATTTTTTATGACAAACACAATGAGATTGTACCATATAAAGCATCAAATTGAAGTGTCCTTTACAAAAATTTTGAAACTACTCTGCTTTTGTTATAACTAAAAATGCAGATGTTCCTTGTCTAAACTACACACTGGTTACTACAAAAAAGAACTTCAGTTCTAATTACATAATGGTGTTAACTGTTAGGTTAAAGACCTCATTTGGGGCAAAATAACATAAAGGTGCTGAGGAAGTCCAAAGAGAACAATTCCCCGAGCTATCTCTATCACCTCTACCCACCCTCAAATCTTGTCATTGAACACTATCGTTTCTCTCTCTCCATATATCCCACAAGCCTACCTCAATAGGCTTAACCAAAGGATCGTTGCCTTCTTTTTGAACATGAAGCCACAGAGCAATTGTTAAATGTTCTCCTTTGTATTTGAGCGGAAGGACTATTGTATTGTAGATTGAAGTTATACAGACAAAGTTCCAGTAATTCCTCAAAAATTGAAAGTGAAAGAAGGTATAATATCGACTATCCTTTGTATTTATACATAAAATGCACTAGTTCAAATTTAAGGACAGAATGGGAGGGGCATATCTTTTGAGCTCTTTCCATGATGTTAACTCCCCCGAAAGGGTCAAAACAAAGGGTCCACATCAAGAATTTCACTTTTCTCAGGCTGTTATCCTCCATATTGCAAGAGAAAGTGCTCTAGGAATAAGAAACTCTTTGCAATCAGGTTTTGGGACAAATGCTTCAACATAGGTTCTCTATTTCAGTATTTCCTTACATATTCTTCTATCTTCATCCTGTCAAAGCCTCAAAATCTACCATCTCTGCCTGTAACAAGTTCCTTATAGCAGTGATGTTTCACAAAAGAGTCTCACCATCCAACACATCGCATGCTAACCCTTTTTTGTTGTTACTAACTGCATAGAACAAAGGGAATCTAGTCATGAGCGGCTCCTATCCTATCCAAAAAATCTGCCAAAAAGGTCTTTTACCATTCATGATTTTAATGATGAAAAACCTTTCCAAGTGACCCCTCAGCTTCGTAATAGACCACCATCCAGCTGTCTTTTGTGTACCAACCTGTCTCCTCTCTCCCATAAATGCTTGCAAAGTTGCAATGATCCCCACTTGAGTAAGATTGATCCAAAAGATCACATAGCTGGAGGAGGTTGAGATGTAAAAATGTGGAGCTGCCTATTGTTAAAGGTGAAATGGGGGTTATTCACTAGCATCAAATCACAAGTTCCCACAATGGGGAGAATGTCATTTGCATCAACGTCCCCATTGCCAGGCATGATGGTAAGAAGGATTATCGTTAAATAAAAAAGACCGTGGGAAGGCTTCTTCAAAATTTCCAATACAAAAGATTACCCTTTCGTTTCGCAAAATGACTCCTCTCAACACCCTATAAGACTCCATAAAGGTCCACTCCAATTCCCTTTCTCAAAAAATTCAGGTCAACAATATAACAAATCTTAACCAGACGTACAACAGTTAAAAACTAGAATAACGATCGGAGCAATGGATAAAAATAAGCAACGATTCTACATGTGATTAAAGCTAGACCCAGGTTACAGCCTTGAGATTGATTTAGTTCGCCCTAACCAACTACTACAAAGCATAAAAATGGAGGAGGGAAGATGACCTAAAATTAAACGAAAAGAAAAGAAGCCCTAGATCCAAGGGAGTTGAAAATTGGGGTGGGTTAGCACCTACCAGGAAAAGGAGAGGCGGATAAGGATGGGTTTGGTGGAGCGGAGGCGGCAGTGGCAGTGGGGGGCTCGTAGTCGAAACGAGGGCGTTTGGACTCGGCATTGCTGACAAGTTTAGCAACGATTTCTTGAGCTTTTTGCTTGGCCAATTGAATATTCTCTTCGAGCTTACGCTTGTTAGTGTCGGAGTGAAGCTCGTCGCTGTGGCCGTGGTCTTTCATGGCGGTCGGAAAATGGGAATCAGCCGAAATCTTGAGGGGCTTCGAAAGTTTTTTGTGGTGTTGGAATCAGAATCAGAGGAAGGACCGGAAATGGCGCGGAGGCGGAGATAGGGCTTTGGCTTCCCCTTTAAAACGACGCCGGATCGGATTCAAATGCCAAATTAGGGTCTTGCCTTGTTTTTCCTTCTCCATGATCCAAATTCCCAAGTCTTGTTTAAGTCAAAAAAAATATAAATAAAAATAAATAAATAAAAATCACCTTTTATTTTGCCACCACTTGTCTTTTAACACATACTTATGCTGGACGAGAGATAACCTTCCGTGTATAGTTTAGTAGTTAACGCATTTCGATCTTTCTCCGGAGGTTAAAATCCTTATTTTCAGAGATATCCATATGAATTTCTACATTTGATTAATAGAAAGGTAGGATATTCAAATTTCTTGAGATGCTTAGATATCATCATATAAAAAAAATGTCTAATAAGCTTTTTATATCCTCTTGAAACATAGGTTTCTAAGACCCATTTGGTATTTTTTATTTCTTATTTCTTGTTTTCATAAAAAATATAAACAGGTAACAATTTATGTTTTAACTAGTTTAGTTATATTTAAATTGGCGAGAATGTTGATTGTGACCAGTTAGCATCGCTCTTGAAAACCAGTTCATACTGCACTTCCATTCTTTCAAATCATTAATATATTTTTCAATAAATACAACATCCAAAGCAGTCAGCCAAATAGTGTCGATGTAAAATAATTTCCTTGAGAGATGATTTTTGAACTGCCCAAAAAGTAGTGTCTATTTGAAAACTTGAAGAGATTAGAACAATTGTGATGTGTAGTAAACACGGCCTCCAAAACTTCTTGTGATGCATAAAAGGAAACAAACTTTCATGAAACTGGATTACATGGTGCATCCATAAAAGAAAAATGATCCTCTAATGAAGCAAAACCAGTGTCGTGCTTCAAGAGAATATCAACCAGTTCGCTCGGTCGGGTGGATCGAAACCATACCGATGAAGCCAGCAATGTTGCCTGCATAAAACAAATGGAACGAGGATTGGATTACAAGACATGCCAAACAAATCCTACATACACAAAATTGGATTGGTATTGCTAGATAATTGGATATAGTTGCACATTTGTTAAACAATACAAATGCGACAATGTTCATCACCCCCGTTTACGAGACCATTTAATTCGTCTCTTCATAAGAATCTCGATAATAAATATATATGCAGACATAAGAGACATAGTTACTATTGGATCTGGCCTCATTAACCGAGGCACCAGAGTCGGAATAAATGAGTTTAGATTCAAAAAAGTATTGAGCTACAATATCTGCTTCCTTAGTTTCCTAATACGATAATACCTGGTCCGATGTTCTTTATGCCCTTTCGATTAGTTCTTGTTTGTATTCAGGTGAGTACTGTTATGCTTCAGCTGCGTCGATGGCTTTCGGGGTCTTCTAAACCAGAGAAATGAAGACCATAAAGTTCTCAATAAACCCCCATTTGCAAAATGGGGAATGAATATGCGACCCCAGTACGGGTAGTATGGACCGGGCAGTTTGATGAGGGTGAAGAATATTGCAATAGTGATCAAATGCCATGGAACTTCAAGATCCTGGAAAAGGAAAAACTTTTAACATGTCACTCTATTTCAATGCAAAAAACAAGAACTAGAATTTGAGGATTTTATCTGTGACTACTACAACAATTCTTCAAGCACCCACTGAATTTCCTATACCATTATTGCAGCTTGTCGACACAATTTATGGCGTCCGAGGGCTTGTTGGAAATGAAAATGAAAATGTTTCCTCATAGATAATGTAGTTGTAGAACAGAAGAAGTCAATCAAGATCTTTTAAACAGCTCCTTATATTGTATTTCTACTCAAAGACAAGCACTAGAGCGCCTCAAACATTCCTAGTGAACGAAAATTGCAGAATAACTGTTGCACAAAATGAAGAATTACATACACAACAAATAATTTTTATTAAAAACAATAACAATACAACAAAGGACATAGAGGTTACCAATTTGTTTACAGGATTTTCGACTTTGAACTGAAAAGAAGGATCAACATCCAACCAGAAGAACAAAAGCAACATACTAGAAAACCTGCTGCTCATGATTGCCTTAGGTGTACGTATAGTTATTTAACCACTCCATTAATAGTGGAAAATTTAGTTGCATCAAAGCTTAGACAATAACGACTTATTAAAAATGGAATCAAAATGGAGGATACAAGGCCATTGCTTCTCTATAAACCATATTGATGGTCCATTCAACTCGCACATAATTAAGAGATAATGACCAAATCGTACCTTCAGAATTGGAGATAGACTCAAAGCTGTTTGTCTCATGACCTCAGCAACAGAGAAGCCAACTATTAATGGAAATGGAACAACAAAGAGCTTCTTTTCATGGGCACAGTAAGACATCTCGCTGAGGGACGTAACGGCGAGTAATGGCACACACAAGTATTTGATAACTGCCAAGACGAGATCAGCAATAAGCTGAATGAAGTTATCCAATGCCTCATTCCAAGGGAAGCACTTCACTGGCTCTGGTGAGCTGTCCCATAGTTTTTTTACCCTGTCCTTCAAACTATCCCAACTCACCTTCCCTGGATCATCTGATTGTCCTGCAGTCATATTCATGGCACACGAGACCATGGATCTAGCATTCTGAAATCTTTTATGCGGTTTAAAACTCACAACGTGGTTGCATTCTGGTGACCGATGGTGCTACAATATAAACAAAAACCGTAAATAAATTGCTCAAAGATAAGTCAACTCAACGATCCATTAAAACAAAATGAAAATCCTTTACAAAAATGTTAGACATTAAACAAGCTAAAAACCAAAAGTCAGAAGAAGTGTTCTGTTCCTCGTACTAACACTCTAGTCGGCCCGCAAAATTAAGTTGACAATCACCAACTAGATACCATGTTAAGAATCACCACTCCAAAAGTTTAAGCCGATAGATTGAGTAAATTTAATTCATATATGATATCTCAACAAAATTATCACCTTCACACGTACTTTGAATATTAATTTGGTTTACGAGGTTTAACATATAGACTATTACAATGGAATAAAGAGGAAATGACATTGCACGAGTTTGAAGTTTGGAGCTCCTACTTTTACTATTTTAACACAAAACCCAAATTTAATCATTTCATATCATCAACGTGGATACCTCGATGGAAATTTTACAGAATTGTCAATCAATTTGGTAACAACTATCTTACTCAGTCTTCCCTCTTGAATGGTCCCTCATTTCCTCCATGGCAATGAGAGGCTAAAACAGAAGTCTATACCCCATACCCTACTGTGTGGAGGAGGCAGTCAGCAGTGAAGGCAACAACATTTTCCTCCCAATAGAGTTTTCCAATTACCAATCGAATCACCCACAAATTCATTCCAATCACCAATTAACTTCACCCATAATGAGGACAAAGCAAATACAACCTCAATTGCTAGAACCGAAAGTTTAAATTCTTACCCACTAACTCCGGCTCCACAGAAAACACTTGAGAAAAAGAAGAAAGGGTGAAGGAGCTTACTCTGGGCGCTGGAAGAACCGGGGAGTGAAGAGCCATTTTAGTGGAAATTTGGAGGTGGGTCGCCATCGGTGGGCGTCAAATGAAGCTGTTGATGGACGAAACAGCGTTGTGGAAGAAGGGTTTCTTCTCAGACACCATTACCCGCGAGAAATCTGTAAATTTGTGGAAGGATCAGCTCCGAGCAAAACGAAAACCTCAACAATGGTGAATTTGGATAAAGGGTTTAAGATGGCGGGACCGAAATACGCTGCCGGCTCCCCATGGTAATATGGGTGAGGCATTTAATTTAATTTAGTTTTGGCTTTGAATTCTTAATTTCATTTTATTTAAATTTTTAAGTTAAAAGAAAAAAATTTTGCGTCCATTTTACCGTTTCATTATTTAAGTGCTTGTCAAATATATTTATTTTTTTATTATTTTTTTTTTATTTGAGCAGAGTGCTTGTCAATATGGTCGTGATTTATCTTTCTTTCCTCTTTCAAAGATTTCCACAATTTTATCTATTCGTCTTTCATCTTTCTCCTCAATTTTGTATTTCTTTTTTTACGCTAATATTTCATCTTTTGTCGCAATACTATATCATGAATTCTTACTATTATTTTGTATGTTATTATTTAATGTTATTTGGAATTACGTTTTTGACTTTTATATATATCATTAATCACATTTCGCCTAATAAGTCCGAGCCCATTTAACCCCRTCAAAAGAAAACCTAACAAATCATTGATAAATAGTTAAGTAACTCGTCCTTCACTTATATGGTTCATTATATAACGTTGTTTCAACTCTCTCGTGCTTTGGCATCTCCAATAGTTTTCTCTCTATCGATATGCACCAAAAACGAGGTACTTATCAATTCTCTTTAGTCTTTTTTTACAACTACCAACCCAAAAATTTTTAGTGTTGTATCATATGGAGTTGATTCACCAAATTAGAAATATTACTGCACTAGACTGGTCTATCATGAATAATCATAATATAAAAATGTAATCAGATGGATCTTCGGCTAAAAAATAATAATAATGATGATAAAATAAAATAATCAGATGGATCTCCAAATGACCTTTTTATCCATTTCTTTTTCACTGTGCGGCTTGCATGGTGATGCTTCTTCAACTCCCAAAAAAAATTATCAGTAAGTCACTTCCTTTTCAATGGTAAGATTTTTAAATTAAAAAGAAATACTATATATATATATATTTTCTTTTTTTACTTTAGAGTAAAACTACAAGATTGTGCATTACATGTATTTCTTAATAGTTTGTAATTAATACTTCAGTTAGATTTTTATTTTCTTTGTAAAGATTTGTGATTTGGTATGAACATTCTTACAATTTGATCACACAATTTTTACTTGGTTCTTCCAATTGCGTTGGATTGCTTTAATTAGTTGGATTTGGGCATACATACTAATTTGTAACGTTTTTATTAATATAAACATAATTCAACATTAAATGATATCTACTCTTTTTTTTTTCAAGTTAGAGATTCAAATCTCACCCAGCACTAAAAAAATTAAGCATTTTTTATATGCTTGATTTTTTACTTTATCATTGGGTTTGGGTATTTTTATGACATGATGTTTGGTGTTTTGTTGGTTGAATTTTATGCGATTTTCTAGTTAATTAATGTTTAATTTGTTTTGATGAGATAATAATTTCTAAAGCTTATTTAAGTTAAGGTTCAAATAATGCACTAACGATTTATGAACAAATTTAATTTGTATGATTTTAGTCCACGTACTTTTTAAATTCGTAACAATTTAGTCCCTGAATTTTAGTGCACAACAATTTAGCCTATGTAGTTTAAAGTTTATAATGATAGTCTCTGTCGTGAAATTTTTTGTTAAGTTTCTTATATATGTAGATCAATAAATCGACGAATGACCAAATGTGTTTTTAAATTACAAAAACTAAATTGTTAAATGATAAAATTGGACACTTAATTTTGATTCGATAGGAACTACATTGATACAAAAATTTTAAACAAYTAGGACTAAAGTGTTACATACTGAAATTCAAAAGCTAAATTCTTATCTATTTGAATATCTATTTGAAAATGCAGGGACTAAACTGTTACAAATTAAAGTACAGGGACTAAATTGTTACTTTAACAAAGGTTGTCTGGACCAAATGTATTTTTTAACCCAAGATAAAATTGAAGTTAAAATTAACATTAATATAAAAAATAAAATATTTCTTTTTATATTTTCTTAATTAGAGACCCGTGCGAATTAGAACTAAGTTAATGTTGACAATATAAAGATAAAAGTTATGAATTTGGTCTTTTTAGTTAAATTAATATATATATATATATATTTATAATTATAGTCTTTATATATTAATCTTCATATCAATTTCGTCATTATACTTTAAAAATATTTGCCAATAATGTAGTCTTGGCGAGAATAGTAGTAAGCAACACCCAACCATTTGGGGAGAGGAGCAATTGAGGCAGTTTATTCTTTATTTATGGTATTACTTTTCTTGAAATTAAACTAATTTTAATGTTTTAAAATTAAAATTTATTCAACCTAAAATAAACATTTTTAATTAATAATAAATTTGAGTTGATTTAGATTTGATATTAGTATTTACAATGATACTAGAATTTAATGTTTTAATATAATATTTTGTATTTTATTATCATCTTCCTTTCGTCTAAAAGAATAGTCTACATGTGGAATCTGAATTATCTTTATATATATATATATATATATATATATATATAACATATAGGGTGAGATTTCGAACCATTCATTTTTTGGTCAGAGATATATGCCAATTATCATTAACGTATGCTCGGTTTTTTTTAAATTGAACTATTCTTAAAGAGTTAATTGAATAAAATATATATTAATACAGAGATACGTAATACATATAATTGGACCACAAAAATAAGTTATGATTTGATTCAAAGAAGGAATATTCAGGGACCAATAATAATAATAACTCCACTAAACAAGCGCAATGTATTYAGTGGGATTTTCTTTTTAAATGACACTTTTTTAAACTTATTTTTAAAATCATGCTCGTATTAAAAAAATGCAAACTTTGAAACTATTTCAAAAAATAATGCTTTGGAATTGAGCTCGCCACTCGATCGTCATTTTTAGAGACGATCATACAACATGGCGCCAACACAACCCCACRTCTAATTTGTTTTAGATAAATTGATAGTCGTCTCTTGAACTCCATCTAGGCATAAATTTATGGTCGTCTCTTCAAGAGACGAGCCATGTTGATTTATTTGAAAAAATATATATATTAATTATATTATATATTAACAAATAACAAATAATTTCTCATATTAGTCTTTGATTGAGTGGATATAACTTATTCCTTACAACTTTGGCTTTTTGGATTCRAGACAAACTGGAAKCCAAGAAGTACTTCATCAAACTACTATCCAAAGAACTTCATCAAGCTGTAAGTCAAAGATTTCAACAAGCTACTTGAACCTCAATAAACTATAAGCCCAAAACTTCCTTAACCTRCCAGTCAAAGATTATTTATCAAGTTATAAGCTAAAAAGGTCAAGGTTCTTCAACAAGCTCAAAGTCGGAAACCTCAAAGATCCTTCAACAAGTTAAAAGTCATAGACACCAATCTTCTTGATATGAGAACAAGCTCATTAGCACTCAAATCAAATACACACCTAAGGAAAAGTATCATAAAAATTTATATYAGCCAGATATTCAGGTAAGACTTATACATAAATACAAATTAAGTTCATTAAATTTGAATTCTCTCCCTAGAAATTACTCAGGAACGAACTAAAATAAAAATACTTGAAAACGTATAGAGATCAAAATAAAATAATCAATAAAATTTACAGACCAAGTGAAATTTAAAAATTATATTTGTAATTGTCAAATTTTGAACTTAAAAAAAAAAAGTTACAACATCTCACTATGTCATGTTTGATAAAAGAAGAAAAAATAGTGACATTTATTTATAAAAGAAGTCATGATCATCTCATGTATTAACTATTGAAAGGATGTTAGGTATTCATTTTATGAATAATTAAGATGTGAGCTACTTGGCTATCAAGTTGAGTTATAATTATATATGTATATAATCCATAGTTGGCTTTTGGAAAAAAGGGTAAAAAAGTACTCAAATTTAATTCCAACTAGGCATTGATTTTGATGTCTCAAATTATTCCCATGGTTTCTAGCCATTGATGTCTCAAATTATTCCCATGGTTTCTAGCCAAGTAAAAGTGAGATTAAAGATTATTGGAGTTGTTTACCAATAAATTAGATTATTAAGTTTACTTATTTTATTTTACCACTTGAACTTTATTTAATTATTGGTCGTTCTTTAATGTTGTCGAGTTGACAAATAATAGGTTAAAGCTAATATGATGACGTTTTTATATTTTAGTTTCTTTATGTCTTTTATATTTTGTTTTATTGAAAATGGATAGATTTGGTGTTGTTTTTTTTTCTTTTGGAGAAATTTTTGGCTGAATGTATCATTTAATCCTAATTAAAGTTTATAYTGTTTTTATTTTAATTTCTTCTTGAATGGTTTAATTTTTTAAAAAAAAATATTTGCCAATAATAAGTAGTGAACATGCAACCTAATTTTGTCTCATTTTCTTTGAAGCATGCAATGCGCCACAAAAGTTGAAATTTTTGTTTGGCTATCAGTTTATTTATTTATTTTTTAAAATAAAGTTGGAAATAACATGATTAAAGTTAATGGGAGTTTAAAGCGAAGTGGATTTTGTTAATTAAATATGTAGTCATGATGATGAGTTAGAGAATCCAGTCATATTTAAGATTTAAAAAACGTTTTAAAATGATCCCGAAAAGTGACTGATTAAAAGAAATCTTAAAAAAGAGTTAAAAGCTACCATTTTGCTATATAAAAATTTAAAAGTTGAAAATAATGAATTAAATATGTATAATATATGGACACATAATATATATATATATATATATCTTGGACCCACAAAATAAGTTATGATTTGATTAAGATAAGTAATATTATTCATGGACCATTAATAAAATAATTTCAATATGCTACAATGACATGAAACTAAACAAGTGGAATGTATTTAGTGGGCAAAGTAATTAAATTTATTTGCACACACTTATCTAACAAATTTGAATTTAATTAAGATTGTGGAAAATGTGATTTAGTATTAAATGGCAGCAATCATCTGACACACATATATTTATATAAAGATTTTTTTCTCTTATTTTAATGGAAGGATTTTAGACCTAGGCAAAATGTTCAAAAATTAACATGCATTTTGAATGCTTTTTTATTTTATAATTAATTTTGTTTTAAAGAAATTGCATATCATATAGATCACAAAATTAAAAAAGAAATAGTTAATGAGTTAGCTCAACTTTTAAAATACAAAATTTTATTTATTACGGATAGGATGCAAGTATTTAAACCTATGATTTATATTCTGACCCTTATTTTGATTATCGAGTTTCATAAAGTACAAATTTAAATCTAAATGCATGAGTTTTCTTTTTTTTTAAATAAAAAATAAAAAGCTGCACAATATATTGATTTAGAAAAACTAAAGCTATGTTGGGTAACAATTTAGGTTTTTATTTTTTTTTAATTTGCCTTTCATCTTCCATGTTTGCATTATTTAAACATACATTTCATGCTAAAGTCAAATTTCAAAACCATTCTTTTTTTTTWAATTTAAGAAACGGCTAAAATTTTAAAAATATTTCTCAATAAGAGTAGATAGGCTTATTCTTTAAAAATAGATTTTTTTTTTGATAGACTGAAAAATAGAATACTAAAAACCCATCAGACAGACTCATTTTTCAAAATTTTATATTCTCCTTTTGAAATTTGATTTGCATACCTTAAATCTTTGAAAGTAAAAATAAATAAATAAAATATTCAAAATTTTCCTTTGTTTTTTATTTTTAAAAATAGAAAACAAAGGAAAATTTTGAACGTTTTTTTTCTTAGAAAAAATCACTCAATTAATTGAATGCCAGCTGGTGGTTGCAAAATTTATAACATAAAAGTCATAATCAGTCACATTACTTTTTTGAACCTTGTCTGCTCCTTGGTCGTGGAAAACATCATATTAATTATTTATACCTGAAAATAAATCTCTAAATTATTCTCCATAACTTTGCGTCTAGACCAATTATACCCCTCTTGTACTTTTATCTTTTTCAAATGATGAAGAAGTCTTTTCTTTTTCTTTTTTTTTTGGGGAAATTTTAAGAATATTGAAAATTCTAAAAACAGAGTAGTTTTTAAAGTAATTATAAAAATGTAAATTAAATAAAAAAAATTTTAAGCAGGCAAATGCACGAATTATTGATAAAAATGAGATAATTTTATTTTATTCCAAAGTCAAAACTCGTATAGATCCCACATGAATTTTGCACGTTAGGTGTAAAGTAGTCGTTGAATTAGTGTGAAAAGCATACACAATTTACACAGGGTAAGTAACATATTTTTGTCACATGATTAATGTAAATCACATACATTCTAGGTATTTTTTTTTTCTTAAACATGTATCCGTTGAATTTTTTTTTTTTGAGTACATGTATCCGTTGATAGGTACGTCTTACATTTGGTATTTTTTATGCCATAATAAATTCTTCAAGCTTGATTTCAAATTTTTAAATACATGCTCAATTTAATTTAATTTATTATAATATTGTAATGAGGTCAATACAAAAGTTATAACAAATTTCAAAACATTACATAAAGGTAAAAAATGACTCATATTATACATTGTGGCCATTTCCTCACAAACTCCACAACAAAGTTGAAACATATTAATGTGTGATGGGTCAGCAAGGGAAATTAGGGAAATAATCTTGAAGTTCTTTTTTTTTTTTTGTAATTTTTAAATAAAAGATGTATATAGCTTGTGTCTGGAGAAGTTATTGGAAGGGATGCAAAGAGAAAAATAAATATAAATATAAGTATAAAAAAAWGATTTGAAAAAAAAATAATTATAGTTAAAAAATACTTGATTAAAATTTAAATATATTTTATTCATTTCTTTTTCCTATTTATTTATTTTTTAAGATAACATGGGAGGGATCRAACTTAAATTGTTTGGTCGGAAATATATGTACCTTAATCCGTTGAACTATGTTCAGATTAACATTTCYTTTTTCTATTTCTTTTTAGTACATTGGTCGGAGATATGCGTGTCTTAATCAGTCAAAACGACATTTCTTTTTCCTATTTCTTTTTAGTACAACAAATGTAGGGACGATGAGTTAGAACCTCCATCTTARAAAGGAASAAGATACCTCAACCATTGAGCTTTGAAGACATAAATTATTTTCTAAATTTTAGGATTTTAAAATTGTGATTAACTACATAAGATTCCCTTGCGGACGACGAGAACTTTTATTATTTTCTTGAAATTTTAAATTTAAATAAGGGGTTATTTTAGTTAACTTATTTTTAAAAGAAGGTAATTAATATTTTTATATTTTAATTGGATAAAATTTATATTTTAAACTTTCTTATATATTGTATGATTTGTCAAATCGATCTCTTTGCTTTGGTGGTCGATTAAAGTGTTGGGTTGGATTGGACTCAACTGGCCAAATTCTTGCCTTTACATAGCCTTGGTTTCATTCTCGGATTTACAATTGTCAATTTTTAAACTTAAAAAAAAAATTATAACTTACATGTTAGGTTTCAGAAATCATGCAATATATTATTTTTTGTAAGAACTAAAAAAAAAAAAAAAGTTGTGACATATCTTTATAATGAAGTCATGATCATGTTATGTATATTGAAAGCATGTTAGGTACTCATTTTATGGATAAGATGTGAGCTACTTGGCTATCAAGTTGAGCTTATAATTATAAATATCAAATCCATGGTTGCCTTTTTGAAAAAGGGTAAAAAAGTGCTCAAATTTAATTCCAACTMGGCATTGATTTTGATGTCTCAAATTATTCYCATGGTTTCTAGTGAAGAGCAAGGATGAGATTAAAGATTTGTTTACCAATAAATTAGATGATTAAGTTTGCTAATTTAATATATTTTACAACTTCAACTTCTTTGGGTCGTTCATCATCCTCATTTTATATTGTCAATTTGATAAGGATAAGGAGTATATTATAAAACTAATCGATGATGTTTTAGTTTTTAGTTTCTAGTTTCTATGTTATTCTTTACTTATGTAGTTTCTATGAAAGTGGGTGTATTCGATAATGTTGTTTATTTAGAGTTTTTTTTTTTCCTTTTATTTGCAAGAAGTTTTGGATTAGTATACCATTTAATTAATCTCTAAAGTGTTTATTATTTTTCGGTTTTGTATTCAATGTTTTAAAGTTTTGAATATCATTTTAGATGATTTTAAAAAAATGATGATTTTAAAAACGTTTAACTAAYTAGTTGATGGTGAAAATTGAAATAGAATAGTGGTTCAATATTTAATCATTTTGACTATTTTGAAAAAATTCATACACATCAATATTTCATGGTTTGAAAATGATTTTTTTAATGATATGAGTATACTTCAATTAGTTAAGATATTACTTATTTAATAAAGATGGTTGGAAGCTTTAAATCAGTCTAACTAAAAAATCAAAGACAGTAAAATTTATATATTAAAATATTCGAAGGAAAAAAAAAATACTTATCTGATACATTTTTGTTCACTTCAAAACGAAATTATTGAACAAAAGACAATAAGTCCGTTCATCAACAAGGTTTTAAATGTTGACGTTGATGGAAATGTCGATATCTCAATTTCATGGAAATATSGATAAAATGTCAATGTTGATGGATATTTCCATAGAAGTTAGAAAAATTAAAAAATCGTAAAAAATATTTAAATTAACAAATAAATATTTTTATATTTCTAAATTAGTTAAAAATAATTAATATTAATATTATGTATATATTAGTGACATTTTGTTGATATTTTTCATATTTTGTCGATTTTTTTTACTATGATGGAAATGTCGATTCACCGCTYATGTCAATATCGAATCCATATAAACATGAATATGTCAATAGAAATGTCGACGTRTCAATGGATATTTAGAATCATGTTCATCAATTCATAAAAAAAAATGAAAACAAAAAATATTATGATTGGTTTTCGTAATTATATCATATAACATTGTAGCCACCTAAACTTAGTTCAAGTGTATCAAAAGATTGTGAGTTCTAATCATCACCCTCACATATGGTGTTTTATAAAGGAAAAAAAAACATTATAATAAACAAAAAATATTAAAGCATATTACACTTTTTTTTGTCTATATGAGGTTAAGACATATATCTTGGACAAAAAAAATTGAGGTTAAGTCTCACTCCCACATTGAACTAAATAAGAGAAGTTATAAATGATTTTCATCTGACTGTTAAGAAAATTGTTTTCGTGTTCTAAATAGGAAAAATTATAAAAATTCAAAATGCATCATTATATTTTAAAAAGATAAAAAMTTTGATAGATATTCTATTTCATGAATAATATATTATTACATAAAAATAAAAATTATTATATGAATTGCAATATATTATAAATTATATAATATTGTAAAATAATAATTCTACAAAATTTATAACATTTATGTTAATAAATAAATTAATAATATTTTAAATTGAATTGAATATTTAATTGGTAGCTTAAAAAAAACAAAGAAAGAAAGAAAAACTGAGTTATTACCATTATTATGAAGCTACACATATAAAAATGCCTGGAAATTAATCACATTTTAAAAAGTTTTAAAAGATAATAAAAAACAGTATTGTTCAAATAATTGTACTCCCATTAATTTAAAATTAGAAACTGGAGAAATCTTCAACTCAACTCACAGAATATAATCTTTCCTGGGAAGATTCCATTTTCCAAGATCTCCATTATTGTTTTTATTTTTTTCTACCTTGTTGGAATGCCAATGCATGGGAGCCATTTTATTTTTATTTAATTTTGCAGAAACATGGAGGCATTTAATAATTGAATTTAMAAATGGCAATTTGTGTTTTGTTTTTTTTATATTTCAAAACCAAGTCACTCACCCCATGTTTTGGAGCCTGTCTCCTACGGTTTTCTTTGGATAAGACCAAAGACTACTTTGTCTCTCAAATTTTTTTTAATTCATCAAATTATTGTCACGTTTCATCCTAATTTATGGTTAAATATTTTTATATTTTTGTATATAGAATTTTATAATTAAGATGTTTCTTCCAAGCACAATTTCTATGACTTACATTCCACAATTGGATTAAACAAAATCACTTCTTCACATGATTTTATTGCTTAAAAAATAATCTAGTGGTTAATTGGTTGGGACAATAGTATTTAACTTTTTCCAATAGTAAAAAAAAAAAAAAAATTTCTAGATCATAGTTGAAATCATTGTTTAAATTAATAGTTTCAAAATTATCATTTTCATTACAAATATTTATATTTTTAGAATTATTTTTCAAAAGTGGAATATCTCTATCCTCCCCCATTTTATCCATAAACTTTATTTTCTGTAATTTTAGCTCTTAACAATTTCTACATTCAACCCTTGTTTATTTAAGTGAAGGCAAGAAACTAAAATCTCAAATAAAAATCGAAATTAAAAAAAAACTGAATTTTATCAATTATGTGTCAGACATTTTCAGAATGTCTCTCTCAAATTTATGGACATATTAATTACTTTGGTCCCCAAGCAATATTGGATATTTCACTCACCAAGAAAATCAGATTCATTAATTGCAACAGTTTTATTTCAAAAAAAAGGGTAAAAAAAAAAAAGAATTTCCAATTTAAAAGCCTGAAATGGTCATTTATTCTATGGATGAGAGAGAGAGAGAGATTGGGATAAGGGAGAAAGTGAAAAGGAAAAGGGAAAGGGTGGTGTCTCTTGGGTACCCCCAAAAGCCAAATTTGTCTATTGGTCCAAATTAGTCACTGACTTTATTTTTGTCCGGACGAAATTATTTTGGATCCGTTTGATAACGTTAAAACGTGTTTGATAAGTATTTATTGGCTTTTTTTTTTTGTTAATTCCATTTGTTTAAGAAAAATATATTAAAGAATGCACCAAATAATTGTTATGGTATGTCATTTTCCAAATTTATTGACTCAAAAAATTCAGATCTTAATTGAATTTTTTAAAACATAAGTATTGTTTATCAAATTTGTTATCATCAAGAGCGATAAAACAATATTGTTATTAATATTCTAAAAAGAATTAAAAAATATTTATTAACACACTAATTAGTAGGAGGCTTTACTCATTTTTTGATGTGACGTATTTTTATTGGTTAAAATTTTTAATACAATAAAAAGAAATCAACAAAAATATGCTACGTCATAAACTTAGCAGTAGCCCTTATAAGCAAGTATTATTTTTACTTAAGAAATCAAAAAGTTAAGTCGGAAGAGAAGAAATGTAGAAAAATTATGGTAAAATTGAGCAGATAACGAAGAAGCAAGCACAATGGAAGAAGTAGGAAAAAATTGAGTTAGACAGTGACATGTTATCTCAGATTCATGTAAATTTTCCATTCAAAATATTAACGTTATCTCCTCGAAGGATATAAAATATTGAAACTTTTGGAAGGATAGGAATTTATTTATTTATTTATTATTATTATTGTAATTTAAAGATTGAATAAGAAAAAAGAAAATATTCAAAGAAAAAGGGCAAAAGAGAATAAAAAATAGGGATATTACGAAAAGAGGCCTCCGTTTCCCCGAGCTTTCGTGCCCCTCTTTTGTGAGCTGACTATAAATACAGAGAGAGAGGGGGTAAAGAAGACGACCTAGAAATTGCTCGAAATAAAAAAAACCAGAGCGACGCGGAAATTTGACAGAAAAGAAAAAGCCCTAGAAATCTCAAATCACGAAACAGCGAATTTGTTGTAAAATTGGGCGGCCATGGCGATTCAGAGACTGGAACTCTGCTTGGAGCTGCTGAGAATGGCCATCAATTTTGTCGTAGTCGTCGCCGAATCCGTCGGCGAGGTCATGCACCAGGAGTCTCAGCCGCCGCACCGGCCGCCGCCGGCAAATCCTCGGGTTCCGATTCCGTTCGTCGGATTTTACCCCTAAATCTCCATCCTCCGTCGTCGTCGGCGGTCGCGATGTTCGCTCTCTCCCGGAGAAGTTAGCGTGAAAATTTTTCTTTTCTTTTCTCTTTTTTAGTTTTCTTTTCTCTTTTTTGTATTTAAGTTATATTGGAAATATTCTCATTGTCATTTTGGAGTAATTTCTTAGTTTTATCTATCGTCATTTCTCAATAATTCCAGCAACCCCATAATCCCAGATCTTATCCTAAATTTGTTACAGATATATATATACGTTTTTTTCTCTAATAGAAATATTGTACAATTTAAAATTAAAACTAAAATAAAACTTATAGTTCAAATAACTTTGTATTGATAAAACTAGATACAAATCTATATTGTTATAGATGAGAAGTAAAATTATCATCCTACCCCTCATGAAAGAGTTCTCCTACTAATTTTTTAGCCTTTCGCTAACCCGAACATGACGATTTAGTCTTTCGCTAACCTGAACATGATTCAACGAACGTGCTTCAAATCTTTACCTATACACGTTGTCGAACTAAAAAAAAGTATCGTTCTCTTTAAAGGAAGGTTATTAAATTTTGCTTTAAAAGTTAGGTAATATTAGGTCAATGGAACACACCTGACGTGTTACTGTCATGTAACTTTATATAAATTTAATTTCGAGAAAAGCTTTTATTCTTTCACTTTTTTTAAAGTTTAAACAACATGATAGTCGATAGATTTAAACCTATGACTTTTTCAAAAGACATTATTTATCTTTCAATTGTCTAGTTAAATCATATTCGAGACAGCATATTTATGTTGTTTTTGTTCTTATTAGGCTTTCATTAAAAAAATACAAAAATGAGTAGATGTAGTTTATGAGATTTGCAAAACATATTACTGTTTAAACTAGGAAGTAACTTTGAATAATATTTGTTCCTATAAACATTTAGTCATCCCTATGTTTGAATAATTTACAAAAAGTTAATGATATGTTAACTTTTACCATACTTTTTAGTTACAGTTTAATTAGATAATTAATGTCAAACAATAAACCGATCAATTAAAAAAAAAAGAGATTACGAGTTTTTTAAAATAAATAAAAAATCTAGCAGACGAATCACGGGATTACAAAAAAAAGAAAAGCAAAGTAAATTAGTAATTAACAATTTAACAATAGCATGTAGACTTGTAGTTCATCATTTTTTATGCCAATAAACTACTTTTTTAATAAGTAAATTAAAAACTGTGATGTAAATTACTATTTTTATTAACAATTGATAATCTATATGTGCGTTAAAAATTCACATGATTTAGTAAATGGTTTTATATAAAATGTTGTTTGCTTGTAAAAATTAGCCAAATAATGAAAAACATAACTATTTTTTCTCCGTTGAACTAAAAAATTATTAAAAAAAAACAATATTGTTTTAAACATATAACATGCAGATAAAATTCTCTAAATTAAACCATAAAGAGTACATTTTTTTTTTGTTTATTGTATATAGAAAGAGACTTATTATTATTATAGAAAATACCGTTTATTGAAATAATATTTAAAAAAATAAAATTTTCTTAGGTCCACTTTCACATGGAGTCAAAATTGACTATTTTGACTAAGAAAATTGTTAAAAAATAATTGGAATAAGTTATAATTTTAAGGAAATGATTATTGTAGTCTAGTGCTATATACTCAAAGTTACTTTAAATCTTCACTAAACTATAATTTAAAGGTCTAATAAAGAGTAACTGTTGTAAAATTCAAAGGTTCTTAGTTATAATTGAAAAGTAACTAAAAAGAAAAAAAATGCACAAAAAATTAATATAGTTTTACTCAATGTGGGGCCTTGGGCAACAATTATATCTTTTTTAAGATTTGTAGGTTCCACCATGTTAATAAATATTATATAAATAGTAGAATAATAGGCCTAGCCATTTTTTTTTTCGAAATAAATCTTCAAAATCTTTGCAAGTTGCTTTAGCTCAAGGTTCTTCTAATAAGAAAATATATGGTGTTCGTCCAAAAATATTACTCACTAATAGATATGGCATTTCAATGGGTGGATTATGTTGGAATTTTCAATAATATGAGATCGCACATGTATTAATTTAATGTGTTTTTGTTATTTAATTAGACCAAGATAAGTGATTTAGATTTAATTATGTGTAAGTTTTGGTTTAACGGAGTAATTATAAGATGACTATGGGCAAAATGTATAGATACCATGAAATAATTTCCAATTTGATGAGGGACCAAATTGAAAATATCAAAATGTTGTAACCGAACTGTGATTTTTGATAGGTTACATAGGGGTTATGGACTTCAAGTCAGATATCCTTCAGGTTAGTTTCTCTCATCCATTAAAAGAGAATCTTTTTCGTATTCTACGAATTTACAAAAGTAAAACCAGAGGAAAAAACGTGATTCATCTAGATTTGGAAGATCAAACCCGTCAATCGACATTCAATTATGGATCAAGGTACGCTTCCGCTTCTTAAGAGTTGCTATAGGGAGAAAATAAAGATCAACCTAACCAACAGAAAAGAGGAAAGAGAGCCGAAGAAGGAGCGGACCCAGTAAGCGGGTCGGGGCCCGACGACCCAGGCCGGCCGTAGCCGACCCGAGGTCGGCGCCTACCAAGCCTCGGTGCCAAGGGGTTCTCGACCCAGTGGCTGAGAACCTCTCCAGTGAACCCGACCCCCGTGCAAGCCCAGATCGACTTGGTGTCGGTCCTGAATAATATAGCATGAGGCCCACTCCGTTTAAGATCTCCTGAGTGCACAAGGATTTGACTAATGTAAACCCTGAAATGATTAGGGTTCAACTAATGTAAGTCTTGAAAGGATTAGGATTCGACCTCTACAAATACAGGGGTAAGCTAAACTCTAGAGGTATGCCAAACAACCCTACTCTTTATACTCGACTACTCTGATACTAACTTAGGCATCAGAGTCAGATGTGGCTTGCAGGTCTCATCAATCCCTTCGTTCTAAAAGATTGGTTCGAATTCGGCGAGATCTAGGAGATCTAAGAGGCAGAATTCTAGCATCAACAAGAGTTAATTCTCTTGAAATGAAATGGGAAATCGATCAGTTTTTTTTTTCTCCCACAGATTACATATTTAGAATAATGACATCTGACACCAAGCTCCCCAGACGCAGTGTCTTTACTCGAACTTCCTCTTAACTTTTATTCCAAGCTTTAATTTGTGCTCGAGTATATTTAATCTATAATATGTCCGAACGGTAAGACCCTGTCTAATTTTTCCATGATGTTATCCACTTTAATTATAAATTTTAATGACTTTACTTTTATTATTTCATCTAAAGATATAATACCAATATAGATAGTATCATCTCTTTATAAATAATGACCTTCCCCTAGTTTATAGATATCGATTTATATTAAAATCCCACGTCTAGAGAATACTATATTATTGTTACTAAGATTTAAACACTTTTTTTTTGTTCATTTTAATCTTTATATTTTCAATATGTCAATTTTGGCCCATGTATTTTAAAATTTTATTCATTTTAGTCCCCTACTTTTTTAAAAATAACAAATTTGGTCCATTAATTTTTATTTTTATCTCATTTATTTTTATCATAATTTTAGCATGACACATCATTCACAAAATTTCTTGAAATGTAGCCATAAACTTATATTAAAGGGTTTGTATCATGCATAAATTTTGACTTAAAATTCTACAAATAGGAACTAAAGTTGTTGGAGGTGATTTCTCACCAGCCACGTGTTGTCATCTTATAAAACAACAATGACAAGTCAGCATGATGACTCGCACATGAAAGAAATTGTAGCTTGAACCTTCACAAAGGTCGAGCCGAACTATAGGAGACGGTCCCGAATCATGTTTCATGCCAAGCCGATCATAATCTCATTTCTCAACCGCCTGAGTTATTAGTCGAGCCGACCAATAACTCATACCTTAGTTGCTTGAGTTATCAACCAAGTTGATCTTTGCTAACTTCTACAGGAACAAACCTCAAACAGAATTGTCCAACGGACTATCTAAGAGCCGTTAAAAGTTCGTTGGAGGTTATATCAAAAGTCGAACCTATGAATAGAGACCACCCACCTCATTTTCATATACGCACACCTATATTCTCTCCGAGTAATGATCGACCAACTACTAACTTGAGCGTCACTTACTTTATTTGCAGCTTGTCTAAGTCGACTTTCATTAACTTAGTCAAATTCTTGGATCAAATAAAAATAAACAAAAGTTTAAAACACACAAACAAAAATAAAAATTTTGAAAATATAAGATTCAAGACGAAAAAAAAAAGTATAAAGATCAAAATAATATTTAAACATTTTTTTAGTTCGAGAGTTTGAACCCTCCACCTGAGAGTAGTATTTAAACATTATTATTACTATTAGTTTTAAACGTTGTTATTATTATTACTATTAGTTTTCGAAAATGTTGCGTAAGCATAATAACCATACACTATACATGTGTGATGTGGAGTTGAAGAAACGACATGTCGGATTAAGCTAAGAGTGGTCAGTAGTGTTGGGCGATGTATTCGAGATGGGCCCACAGCTGTAAAGGCTTGGAGATCATGACCATGTGATCGGAGCCTTCGATCTCGACCACACGATCAGGTGGGTTCTCCTCAATCATCCACCGTTGATAATCCCTGTTTCCAACCAGAACTTTTTCCGACATGACGAATACCCGTTTGACCGACCCGTAATTTTCCTCCGTCAGCTTCAATTCGTTGCACATGTCTTCTTCGCTGAACAATGGCACTACTCTCATTAACAATGTCGCCAGCGCCAAGTCCTGTTTATTATTCCACCAATTAATTACTTTTAATTAACATTAATCAATTACTTCCTACTCAATTTCAATTTCATTAGAAAAAAGGTTTGAGATTATTCTTTTTTCCTTGATTACAATGAAGGATGAAAGTTGTTTGGGGAAGAGAATACCCTGGACACGGAGAAGACCCTTATTGGTGCTCCAAGATGACTCATGAGTCATGCCCAGCTCGGACGGCCGAGATCACCACCACTAGCGTTGACAGATGCTAAGTATGAGGGTCGAGGTGAACCTGGCCGAGGTCCGACCTACCGGGAAGCTCGGTGGGGGCC
>NW_019104495.1:3094739-3126342 GCF_001995035.1 Momordica charantia | reverse complement strand
TCCATCAATTTGTGGCCAAGTTTCTCCACTTCTTCCACATATTCCTCGAACGCCTCTCTACGCTACCACATCATCTTGTAAAAAATGTCAACTATTCTTTTTTTTTTTTCTTTTTTTTAAGCTCGATAACTAAAGAATCTTTTAAACCATACAAAAATGTATTAAATTTATGAACATTCTAAAATTTTGAATCGTGTTAAGAATATTTACTGGACATTATTTAAAATTTAATAACTTATATTCTAATAATTTGAAAGCTTTTTAAAATTCAAGTATTTACTAAGCCCAAAACCAAAATTTAAAACATTTTTAACTTTGCGTCTCAATTCTTCTTATTATTTTATGTGATTTATTAATTAATTTATAGATAATTGTTAAATTTAGATTTTTTATTGGTATAACACATGAGAGTCGGACCTAAGTTCATCCAAACAAGTTTCTTAACCGTTAAGCTATTCTCGGGATACTTTTTAAATTGAGAGTCAAAATCAATGAAATTGCGTTCCACCATTTGGGGTTTTGCTGAGATTACCTCAATTCCGGAGGGTACGCCGGCCACTGATTGGTCCAATGAGTCAACTCGCCGTCGTGGGGCTCCGGCGAGGCCGGAACGACGGTCGGGTCGGCCACCGTCAAATCAAAGACCTCCTTCCAATCTCTGACGTTCTTGGTGAGCTCTGTGTCGTAATATCCGGTGGATCTGCCTTCGTCCCTCCGTACCTTCCTCTTCTCCTCCAAACTCTGCCGGAAAAACATCCTGGCGGCGGCTTCTATCCGCCGCCGCTTCTCCAGAGCGACACCGTGGTTGGTCACCAGGAAGAATCCCCAGTCTCTGGAGGCAGAGCCGACTTGTCGGACGAGATCGCCGTCGGGGAGAGAGAGGTCGACGGCGGGGATGCCGTCGGCGAACTCGGCGACGGCGAGTTTAGGGCGGTGGTCGGGGGCCAGGATGAAGGCCGGATCGAATTGGAAGTCTGCCATGGCAACGAGGAATTTTAGGGATTTTATCGAACGAGGAATTTTAGGGATTTTATTGAGATTTTGGGGAGAAATGAATGTGGACGGAATCGTGTCTGATCGGAGGCTGGGTGCGTTGCAGGCGGCAGTTTCTTGTCTTTCTCTCCTCTTCTCTTATTATTATTATTAATTTTTCTTATAAAGTTTTCCTTGCTTAATCAATCATCAAAATTCAAAATTGAAGTTAAATGGACTACAATCATTATAATATACAAAGAAAAGAACGTTAGCATTATTCTTCTTGGTTCGAGACATATGCTAATTATTAAGAAGGAATAAATCACCACTCAATCCAAAAACTGGTTTGGTAAATTTAATTCATTTATGAGTATCTCAAAACTAATTATAGTTGAACTAAATTCGTGTTGGCGATTATTTGGAGATGAAGTTGAATTTTATATCTAATAGATCTATTTATCCAATATATCAAGTACCTATCAGACATAACATTGAAAATTATGAGACTTTAACATTCTATGAGAATTTTCACCTAGCACGTGGCAAATTCTGATTTGAAGAGAACTACACGTGACCTTGAGTCTATAAGGTCAAGGTTCATTACCTTGGCCTTAATACTTATTGTTGAGCCGACCATGTTTTCTTTTGGTATTGTTCCCATTTTGTGGTTGAACCGACCTGAAGCTGCTCTGCTCAACCTTACTCTCCGACACATTCCACGACAAAACGCTCTCAGATTCACGGTCACCTTAAATAGCTGTTAGTCTTGTCGGAGAGCTCGCCTATAAATATAGACCACCCGCCTCTATTCCAGGTATGCGAACACTATATTCTCTATCGGATATAGTTCGACTACTTCATAACTTGGGCGCCGAAGTATCTTCTGTTTTGCAGGTTCCCTACTCAGTTGGTTTCGAATTCGTCCTCCAAGTCATCTTCCTGTTCTAGCTGAAGTCATATACTTGATCATTTTCATTATAAAACAAATACAAAATTGAATGTTCAAAGATGTGTCAAATAGTTTTTAAAATAGATACAAATATAAAATTTAAGGACTAATATAGTAGAGTATAGTTCCCGTCTTCCACATTTTTTCGTCGAGAGATGAGATTATCAAAATGTTCCTTATACTTCATTCCCATCCCAATCTGGTACAAACCAGAAAAAAATAAATTTATTAATATTTTATAGTTAAATGACAAATTTAGTTTCTAAATTTTTTTTATTTTAGAATTAATTAAGCCTATCTGTCATAAATATTGTTTATTTAAATGTTGATGTGATGTATAGATTAGATTGATAAACAACCATTTTACATAATGTAGCACAAGAGTATATGCTACTTGGATAAAATTATGGTTGGGGATTGTAAAAATTGATATGGCAGGGAAGTGAAATCCATTTTAAAATAAAAATTTGGCTCACTTGCCTTTGTTTTATCTAACTACTCAATTCCCATTTTCATTGCCACATCATATCAAATTATCATTTAGAGTCAAAAGGTTTCATTAAAGGTGAATGAAACTTTCCGCCACATGGTAGCAACTGGGCCCACCTAAGCAAATAAGAAAAGTCACATATGACACATCAAGACACGAGGATGTCGCACCCACGCTGAGCGAGCACCTCGGCTCGATCAAAGTAGATGACTCATGTCTCACATCGGTTGAGGTAGGGTATGAACTTCTGGGACCCACAAGGCACCTGCTAAACAAGGCTCCTTGAAAGTCTTTCGGAGATATATTTGTCTGAGGAGGAGGCTTCATGGTCCGATTCCTCAGATAAAGATGTTAGGATCAGCCGGCTCATCCTCGGAATCCGAAAAGAAAATAGAGATATAACTTCTTGTTTCAACGACAAAGATAAAAATACTAAATAGGATTTGAAGACACAATCGGGACATGGGAGCGCCTCAGCTCATGCATCTATTCTTTCTTTTTTTTTTCCATCAGAATACAGATGAGATCAAAAGGGTCAGTTGCTTACTTGTAAAGATCCATTAGATTACTTATACCGAATCTCCTTCTGAAACAGGTATGTGATATCACTCCTACTTAGATTGATATATCACTTTAGCCTAAATACGAATTTAAGCATTAGAATGTGTTGCACAACAACACCACACACTTGCGTGAGTTCTCGTGTAGGTCATTACCTTAGACGCAATGTTTGTCCACCTTGAACTCCACATCAACAAATTCATTTGTTCTAGAATCACACATGATCAAGGTTAAATCTCAATTTTAGTTCTTAAACTTTCGTGTTTATTCAATTTGATCCTTCAATTTTCAAAATGTCTATTTTCACCTCTAAACTTTTTAAAAATACTCATTTAGGTCCCTACATTTTCAAAAGGTTTATTTCTATCCACAAACCTAAAAAAATAATAATAAAGAAATGTTTTGATCGTTTCTATTATTTTACTCCCTAACATTTGTCATAGCCAACCTATGTGGCCCCAATATTATCTACATCTATCACAGTGTTGATATATTTATATATGATTCAATTTATCCTAATCTATGGACTTAAGATTTTAGATTTACATGTGATTTTAACGTTAAAAAATAACCCAAAAAAGAAAACAGTAACTTTACTTGGTGCATTGAGACACGAACTTCATTATCGCCCTGTGCTCCACACTCTCATTGCTCCAAACTGTCCAAAATAAAAGAAAAAAAAAATTTAAGCACGTACCTAATTTGTGCCAACGTTATTAGTTTCCTTAAGACCTTTCTTTTAGAGAAAATTTGCCTATGTTTTTTTTTTTGTCGGATTTCAAAAGAGTGAGAGTGCTTAATTATAGTTAATTTATTGATGGATACGTTAATTTCACGCGTAATTAGTCTCGATTAAACTCAAATCAAGGTTTTAAATGTAGATGTGCATGGAAATATCGATAAAATATCAATAGAAATATTGATAAAATGTCGATGTCGATGAAAATTTATGTAAAAATTAGAGAAATTAAGAAATCGTAAAAAATATTTGAATTAACGAACAAACATTTTTCTATTTCTAAATAAGTAAAAAATGATTAATATTCGTGTTATGTATATATTAGTGACATTTTGTTGATATTTTTTTATATCTTGTCGATATTTTTATACTATTATGAAAATGGCGGTTTACCCCTCATCATGTCGATGTCGAACCTATAAATACATAGACATGTTAGATGAAAATTTCGACGGATATTTAATACCATGATTCAAACTCAAATGTTATACATAAAACACACTGAGAAAATCACATTTATGATAATTCTCCTGAATTTTAGAGCTAGTTTGAGAATGCTTTTAATTAGAGTTAAGAAAAATGTTTTTTTAATATAAGTTTAAGTAAATCTTATCTGTCAACATGAACTCAGCTCAACTATAATCGATACATATCTTTAATTAAGAGGTCATAGGTGAACTAGGCTCGTGTTAACATTTTCATACGCTTGTTGATCATCAATATCAATTTCCACACCAAACATTCTTTTCATACATACGAAACTCCGAAACTCATTTCAAGATACAATAGTTATTATTGTTTTGTACTAAAAGTAATAATAGTAATTTTACTTTTTAGCGAATATTACATTAAAATAAATTCAAAGCTTCCACCCATAAAGAGTACTAATTAATGACATCATCCCACAACTTTTATAATAATGGAGGGTGAAGATAGCCTAATTAGCATGCATATTATTACATTTTTAGACATCAGCAGAAGAAGAAGAAAGCTGGTGAGCAATGGTGTGGAGTTGTTGGGCAAGATCATGGGGCTTGGAAGCCATAACCATGTGATCAGATGCTTTGATCTTACTCACAAGATCAGGCTCGTTCAGTAACAGCATCAGCTCCACTATTCCCTCCGGTATCATCTTATCGTCCTCTGATACGACGAATGCCCGTTTCACCGACCCGTATTTCTCTCGAGTCAGTTTCAACTCCGACATTGACTTGAACACGTCGAAAGCCCGCACGGGCCTCTCAAGTGCAGTTGCCAACGTCACATCCTGCCACATACACCGAGAAAGAAACAAATAGGAACATAAATTGAACAATATTTAGGTGTTGATTGATTTGGTAATTCTATGAATTGAGTTGGTTCAGAGTAGGTTCACTCAAAATACGTTTGAGTTACGTTTGAGTTGAACGACCGAATCAATCCGAAGTTATTATATTTGTTTCGCTCATTAAAGAAATTATATATAGCTGTATTTATTTTAATTTTATTCCATTTAATAATTCTTTTTAGTTTAAAAACAACTTTTTAAAATTGTTGGATGTGTAATTTTTAACCATATAAATAAAAATGGATTAACAAGTTTTGATTCAATGTTAGACAATATACCAATAAATGTTTTAGATTTTATCATTTACCTTTCTTTCTTTTATAAAATATTTTGAATAAATGATCCGAATAATCTGAACTAATCCAACCTAAATATTTCATAGTTGGGTTGAGTTGGGTTTATTTTATTTAAGAAGGATTGTTTGAGTTGAGTAAATTTACAACCCGAACAATTAAGTTGGGTCTAAAAAATATATCAACCCAATTCAACTTAACTCGTGAACGCCACCCCATACTATTATAAATAATAGATTTAGATATAGATTTCAAATTTACATCCAACGATTATTAGAATGAGATAGTTACGAACCTCGGGGGGCGATAACGGGTAAAGCAGGGTTGCTAATTGTTGTTGGCTGAAGAACCATTGACCCAAACCTCTGGATTCATTTTCATTTTCATGATCCTCCGTGTAGAAACCGTCGTACATTCCAAGTATAATTCTCATCTTTTGGTTGTCAAAAAGGAAAAAAAATGTTAATTATAAATTTACTTCATAAACTTTGAAGTTTATATTTCATAAATTTTTTAATTTTTAATTATATATCTAATAGATTTCTCCAAACTTTAAAAAATATCTGATGAGGTTTTAAAACCTTTTATTTTGTATCTAATACATCCTCAACTTTTAATTAATCTATTCAACATTTTCAAAATTTCATGAAGTATTTAATAGTTGAAAGACAAGGATCCTATTTGTCACAAATTAATTCAACTTTCTGTTTAGTAAATTTGTTAACTTTAAAAAATGTTGAATATTTATTTTAAATACCTATTTGACACAAAATTAAAAAAATTTAGGGTCCTATTACATACTTTTTTAAACTTTAGAGAAGGTCAGACACAAAATTGTTTAAAGATATATTGGATTTTTTTTAATTTTAAATAAATTTGATTTATTTTACTTTTAATCAATTTGTCATTTTAAACTTCAAATTTATTTTTATATAAAAATTAAACTTAAATTTTCAAAAGGCTTTTCTATCCACCAAAAAAAATGTATATATAGTTGATGACTTATATTAAATTCTAAATATGTTATTTCATTTTCAACCTTAAATTATAAAGGTTAAATATATAATATAGTCCCCAATYTTTTAGATATTTTTTAATTTAATCCCTTATATTATAACATTTTTCAATAATCAATTACATTCTCACTCAAAATATTTTAGATTTTAAAATACTATTTTAGTTATTGTACTCTCAATTTTRGTTTATTTTGATCCTTATATTTTCAACTTTAGTTCATTAGGTTCATTTTTGTCCTTGTATCTTAAAAAGATGATCATGTTGAAATTGTAATAGAAAAAATGATATTATAAATAAAATTAATTAAGAGACCAAAATAGTTCGGGACCAAAAGKAAAAGTATGTAACTAAATAACTAAAGTGAACAAATTATAGTTAGAAATACAAAGTCAAAATAAATAATTTGAAAGTATAAAGTTGAAAATAAAGTCCAAAGTACAGGACCAAAGTAATATTTTTACTAATATTTTAATATTTTACTTAATTATGCTTTACTATTTCTTTTTAACAAAATTACTTCTCTCCCAAATTGAGTTTAGAAATTAATTAAACTGGTAATTTAAAAAAATAATAATAAGGGATTCAAATAAAAACAAGCTTGTATGCAGATTTGAGTAGTGAATCTCAATCTAAAGAAATTATTTTAAGGCATTTTGTAATATATTTGTAAAATATTGATATTTAATTAAATATTTAGTTTAATCTAAAATATTATCAATAAATCTTATAAGTTATTAGTTTACAATATTATTTAATTTATAAATATATTATATTTTACTTTTTTTTAATTTTAATCATTTATAACATAAAATAATATATTTATCCAAATTTTTATCATTTTAAATATAATTGTGTATTTTAAAGTTTCATAGCCAAAATCGAGAAACAGTAAAAACACACAAATATGTTCGCTTATAGAATTTATGACAGATCCGTTTTCAAAAACAAAATTGACAAACAAAATTTCACTGTATCCCTCTAATTCAGTGAATATGAAAACAAACAACAGCGTACAAAACAGGTGGTTCGTTGCTCTTTCAAAAAAGGGGAAAGTGGAGTTGGATTAAAACCTGTTTTTGTTGCTGTATGGAAGAAAGGGGCCAGGGGAGCGGCGGAGGCATGGCTGCAGTAACAAAAATGGCAACACTTATCTTCTCAGGGAACTTCTCCATGGCCATCGAGATTCCCAGCCCTCCCATGCTGTGCCCCACCAGAACAATCTTTGCATCCAAAGCCAGATTTTCCATGAACCTAAACAATGGCTCATAGTATTCGCCTATCGAATTCACCGACTCCGGCTTTGTCGGGTCGATCCCGGCACCAGCCATGTCGAGGGCAGTCACATTGTGGCCGTCCGATTGCAGGTACGTGGTGACCTTGTACCATGACCATGCTCCAAGACACGCCCCATGGACAAGCACGAAGTGTTGTTTGTTTGGCTCGGGCTCGGTCTCGGTCTCGGTCTCATCACCCCATGGTGTGGAGGGGAGAGAGAGCAAGAGGAGAACCAAAAATGGTAGCAAAGGCTTGTGCATTGTTTTTTCCATCTTGATAGTTGTACCTAGCTAGGTCAAGTATGTTAGGATGGATTATTCAATTTATAGTAGAAAATGTAGAATAATAAGARTTAGTCGATCTAGATTCTGTTTCTTATTTTCAGACTCACCGAATCAAATGACAGTAGTCAAACGATAAATATTTCAAAAACAATTATTTTCAGTATTTTCAGGTTTTGAATTTGAAATTACATTAAAAAAAATTTAAAAACTTTGATAAATATATTATTTCATGCTATAAACTYATTTCATTTTTGCTAAATTAAAACAGGTAAAATATAATATATTATAAATTATATGATATTATAATATAATATGTATACCAATTTTATATCAAAAATATTAATAAATTAATTGAGATTCAATTTTCAAATTTACTACTAAACACAAATCTGAAAAGACTGCAATTAGATTTTTGTTTTTTATTACCAATTAAACGTGTCTAAATATTTCAATTCCTATGATAAAGGTGGGGTTCTTTATGAGAGAAAATATAAATATAAAGACAAAATCATATACACATGTCAATTTGTTATTGGACCACCCTAGATGGCAAAATTTCCAATGGCCGAGGCACGAGGTTAGTATTAATTTCTCATACTTCCCTATCTAACTGAGCCGCCATTAAATTTTTGATAGAGAGGGATGCAAGAAAGATGAATTTAAATAAGAGAGAAGAAAATTAAACACAAAACTATATTATAAAAAAGAAAAAACATTACATTATTTCAAAGTTCTCAAATAATTTATAGCCATTTACTTCTCTCTCTCTCTCATATGTCTCTCTTTGTTGGACCTTTTTTTTTCTCTCACCATATGTTTACTCCCTTTATGGGTAGGTCCTCTATTTTCAATTCATTCTACTATGAATGATCAAGTAAGTAATTTATTTTCAAATGTGATACATCAAAACTCAATGTATTATCTCGATCAAAAGATTGGAGCGAGGTTCGAATCCGTACCCTACATGTTGAATTAAAAAAAAATTTATAGAGAGAAAAAGTTAGGTGGAAAGGAGATAAAAGATAGAGTGTTAAAGAAAAGAGATTGGTTTTTTTCTTTTAGGTTTTTTGTTTTTCTTTTTTAACATGCTATTTTCATTCTGAAAAATAAAATATTATATATATGGAAGGGTTATCAAAGACCTTATAATCGTCATATTTTGATTTTTTTTCTCCCTTTTAATACAACGGGAGATGGAGATTTGAAACCACCACTTTTTTGTTGTATATATGTCTTACCTAGTTAAGTTATATGTGGAGTAATTTAACTTTTTTTTCCCTCCTTTTGAATCAACATAAATGAGTGCAATAATATGATAGCTACCCAAAGGTGGTCCAAGCTCAAGTAGTTAAACATGTCATCAATTTATTTGTTTATGTAAAATATGCAGTGAGTTGTAAAAAATTTTTAACAAATAAGAGAGAGAAATGCAAAAATAAATAATTTTTTTAAAAAATTAATGAGTTGTTAAAAATTTAATGTTCGTCCACCTCGAACTTCATGTCAATAAATTTGTATGTGCTAGAATCACGCATCATATGGTTTAAATTTTAGTTCTTTAACTTTTATTTTTGTTCTATTTTAAAACTTCAATTTTCAAAATGTCTATATTCGGGTCTTTAAACTTTCAAAATGTTTATTTCTATCCACAAACTTAAAAACAATAATAAAAAAAATGTTTCGATCGCTTTTCTATTATTTTGCTTTCTAATTATCTGCCTTAGCTAGCCAACCTACGTGTTCTAATATTGTCTACTTCAGCACGTTAATACACGTATCCTCATATCTACGTTACCCAACCAAAATAAATATGAGAATCAAGAATTATTTGTTTAAATGTAATAAATTTTAAAATGTAGAGACAAATAGATATTTTGGAACTAATGGACTAAATTTTTAAAAAAGAAATTAAAAGTGGAGAAGCGAAATAAAATTTAAACCGAAGCAAAAGCCAAACTAAAATTTAAGCACATTTCAGGAGAAAGAGAGAAAAGAAGGCATCACACGATGGTAAAAGCCAAAAGGATTAATGGGATTTTGTTAGATAGAAGTGGAAGAAGCAAATTCTAGAGCGATGGTGGAGAGTTGTTGGGCAAGATCAAGCGGCTTAGAAGCCATCACCATGTGATCTGATCCTTTGATCTCAGCCACACGATCCGGCTTGTTCAAGACGAGCATGGCCCACACCATGATCTCGAGGGCCATCTCGTCGTCCTCGGATATGATGAAGGCCCGTTTGACCGACCCGTAATGGTCTCGGGTCAGATCCAGCTCCTCCATCGATTTTATCAGATCGAACATTGGCTGCGGCCTCACTAGAGTAGTCGCTAATCTCAAATCCTGCAATACAATGTTAAGATATCTATAAATGATTAAATTTACACTACTCCAGTAACAAGCCTTTGGATTCATTGATAATTTAAGATGTTTGAAATGACATCAAAACAAGGTCTTATTCATTCTCATTGTTCATTTTAATCTCAGAACTTTTAAACGTGTGTCCTAAACTTCCAAAAGTAATAGTTTTGATCTTCGGGAATATAATTTTTCCACCTAATATTGATCAGTTACGTGATATTTGTTTCTAATTTGGGAGTCTCCCACCATGCTCCTATTAATATATTAATTATTTGTATAGATATTTGAAGTTATATTTTATCAATTTGTTAAAAGGAAAAATAAAGGTAAGAATTATAAAAGAGTTGTTAATCTTAAAAGTTCTAAAACTAAATATTTTGAGAGTTTAAAGATCAAAATAGAACTTAATTTAAACATTTTGAGATCAAAATAGAACAAACATTCCAATTTAGAGATCAAAAAATAAGATTTAAATTAGCTATTTAGCTTTTTTAAGACGAAAAATATATACACATGTATCTATGTGTGTGTGTGTGTATATATATATATATATATAAAAGAAATAATTATATATTTTAGTCCAAAGTATCTTTTTTATTTTATTTTAGTTTTTTTTATGTTTTAACATTTTATACTTATATGTGAATATTAAAATTAATTGATAATAAACTTTTATAGACTCGTTAACAACCTAAGTTTATCGATCATTAACTCTAACATTCACCAAGAATATATAAATTAAAAAAATATCAAACATATCAATGGCTAAATGGATCGAAACTCTCTTTACAACATACTAAATAATATGTGAGCTAGCGGTTTAGCGAATCGAACCTCAGGCGGGGAGAGCGGGAAAAGTTTGGTTGCTAATTGTTCTTCGGTGAAAATAAAAAGTTTTGCATCAGAAACTTTGGATCGTTCTTCATCCTTTTTGTTGAAAGTGCCATACATTTCAAGTATCTTCTTCTAATTTGGTTATCAAAGAAGAAAAAAAGTGTTAGGGATATTTATATATAATTAAATTTATCCAAACTCAAACTTAAGCTTTTAGATTTACGAGAGAGTGGAAAATTGAAGAAAATGGGATTGGATTTTAGAAACCTTTTCCTCTAAATTGGAGATTGGACCAGGCATGGCTGCAGTGACAAAAATGGCAACAGAGATCTTCTCGGGGAACTCCTCCATGGCCATTGAGATTCCAAGCCCGCCGAGACTGTGCCCGACCAGGACGACCTTCTCATCAGAGGGCAGCGCGTCCATGAACCTCAACAATGGCTCATAGTAATCGGTGAGCGAAGACAGCGACTTGGGCTGCGTCGGGTTGATTCCGGCGCCAGCCATGTCAAGGGCAGTCACATTGTGGCCAGCCAATTGCAGGTATGTGGTGACCTTGTACCACGACCAGGCGCCGAGACAGGCGCCATGGACGAGCACGAAGTGTAGTTTTTTCGACGAGGACTGAGGTTGACTATGGAGTCCGAGACTCGAGCTCTGGGTCGGAGAAGAGAGAGAGAGGAGAATGAGGAGAAGCAAAAATGGCAGCAGATTATGCAAATGCAAATATTGCTTCTGTGTTCTTCCCATGTTCTTCTTCATAATCTTGCCTTTGCTGCCAGTTAGCTGCTAGTCCAATGCAAGTGACATTTTACTTATACAATTTATAGTAGAAAGATAGGTTAAAATGGTAAATTCGTCCTATGGTTTTTTAGAATGATATTTACCTCTCAGACACCTCAACAAAAGATTCTTACTGACCAATGTTATTTAAAAAAATTAAATAACTCTCAAATCTTGTGATGAAGGTGAATATAAAGTTTTCTGGTTTTACAATGCTTTTATTATAGTTGCTGCGTATCGTTTCAATTTAGTCTCTTTAATTTCGTTTAAAAAGTACACAAATGATTCTAAACCATTWTTTACCCACTATAAAATCTCATCAATTTTTTTTATTTATTTTTTTTACTTAACATGTCAAAACTCTAGATCTACCGTCAACTAACATATCCGAATTATTGTAATGTATTTAACTACATCTTGTAATAGTAAGGATGATCTATGATATTTAATCAAACAATAATAACCAAATTAAAATGATTAATACTATTAAAGATAAAATTGAAACTAATCTCAAATTATACGAACAAAACTTGATACCAAATTGAAACTATATTCAAATTATAGGTTTTTTTTAATACAACAAATTAAATTGGGAATTCGAATTCATGAACTTTTGATCGTAGGTAAATTGTGTGGGTTGTACTTAAAAAGTTTTAACTTTCATGATTATTATTATTATTATTTTCTTTTTGTCTTTGGATACAACATTTCAATCTCAATAATATTATTTTGTATCCATTCACATTTTTTCAAATGAATGGCTGTCGGCTAACAGTCTATTCTCCTGTTTACTTTTTCCATTTCCTTTTCTTCTCTAAAAGTCTCACCACACAAATAATAATTCCCCATGTTTTTGTTTTTTTATTCTCTCTCTCTCAATAATATATTGTGTATAAAGTAAATATATTTTACAAATATAGGAAAAGCTTGAAACTTTACCAATATAACCATAGATGAAATTCAAACTTAAATGTAATATAAAATATACTAAGAAAAGTTACACTTGTGCAAAAGCAATGATAATTTTTAAAATACACATTAAAACAAGTGAAGTTTTTATGATGTGTATCATAAATTTGGATTTTGTTGTTTTCTTCAAATTTTAATCTTTTTCTATATTCGAAAATATATATTTATAGTATATTGTTTCTACAAATGCCTCTTATAAATATTATTTTGGTTTTCATTTACTCTTTTGAATTTAATACCAAAACTCATTAAAATAAAAATTTTACTAAATATGAAAATATAAGTAAAATGAACAACAACAAAAAATTTAGATCAAAGAAAAATATAACTTGAAGGAACATTTTTTTTGCCCTTACATTGGTGCTTAGAGGTACCATATTTCAAGAAAAAAAAATATATATATATATATATATATATAGATATAGATATATTTGTATCAAATATAATCTTCACATTTTTGCTTTTCCTTTTTCAATCAACATGGTAAAGTGCAATAATATGATAGCTACCAAACATGGTCCTACCTAGACTTGTCCATATATATTCTTACAATCGTGACTATATTCTCTCTGTTTTTTTCTTAATTCAATTATTGCAGGGTAGAAAATTAAACTATCGATGACTATATTATTAACAACCATAAAATAAGTTCTAAAAACTAAAAATTTAGTTACCCTGAACATAATAAATCATTTATAATTTTGTATTCTATGATTTAGTTAGAAATATGGTATATTTGTTTACTAATTAAAATAAGATTTATGAGTTTGTCAATATCAAAGAAGATAGTTCACGTTAACATTGTTCAACTTGTTCATTTTAATCAAACAATGTCTAATAGATTTCTAAATCTTCGATTTTATGTCTAATTGATCCTTGAAATTTATAAACGTTTAATAGAACTTGAACTTTTAATTTTAAGTCTAATAATATCCACTTCACATATTCAACATTTTTTAAATTCATAGATTTGCTAGACAAAAATTAAAATTTTGTGTCTAAAATATACTTTTACATGGTTTATTCTTTAATTTTTTTTTAATAAGCAAAATGTTAAAAGAGCCTCCCGAACTAGGCAGTGTTGGATTTGATATAACTTATTGTAATATATTATTCATAATAAAAAATAAAATATAAATATAAAGTTACAAGTCTACCCAAAAACAAAATTGAAATACAAGGCGATCAAAATTTATGTAACTTCATAGTTCATACTCAATTAATTTATAAATTCATCTAAAATTGAAATTTTTTTTTGAACTTTCCATATGAAATTGAAACTTCTAAGCACTGAAAAATGATGCATATACTTTATTGATTAGCTTATAAAATTTCTCCAATGATAAATTAGACAACAAATTCTTTCTTTTTATTCCATTCGATGTTTATTATCATCTCAAAAGTTAATGATTTAATATTTCACTTCGTCAATCCAAGCATAACTTAAGTGAATAAAGAAGTGAACAAGGCACATATTACAAATTACAAAGTTCGAAGGCATCGTCAAAATCACTTCCATTTCTATTTATGATGTTTGACAAATTAAAAATTAGATTTTAGAAAAGCTTAAGATCACTTTAAATTTATTTTTAAAACATCCCTCGAAAAATCAATATACTTAAATCTCTTATTTCAAAATCACTAATTCTATCATCATTCTCGAAAAAAATATTTTCACTCTCAAACACACCCCGGGACTAAATAATATTTAAACCCTTTTAACTTCTTTATATTTTGGCTCAAATTCGTAGGAGCTTATACCAAGAGAATTATGCAAAAACAGAGGAACAACCCAATAGAAGAGCAAGAGAGAGAACACATTGTAAAAGCTTACCTCAAAAATAAAAAGAGAATGCAAATTTGGTGTAAATGTTGGAGTTGAATTTTGAGGAGTGGTTTTTGCTGATCTTCTCTGTTTTTTTTTTTTTCTTTCTCTTTTTCTTGTTGTTGTTGCTGTTTCTGATATGTGTTTATGGATGGGGAAATGTGAAGTTTGAAGTGGAGGAAGCTTGAATTAATAATAAACTCTACTCTTACTCTTAAATTAATTACAAATTGCTTCTCTCGCACCCAATATTTATATATAATTCAATGCCAAGAAATGATATATAATGGAGTAAGACAATGGGAATTTCATTGGATTGATCGCTTCTGAAATGGTTTAATACAGAATTGTGTGGAGTTAGGGTTTCCAAGGTAGCCCTAAATTAAGAGGCTTAAATGATAAATTAGCCCTAATTACAATTTTGAAATGCTAATTTGATTGAGTCAATGGAGTCAGAATTAAAATTGAACTAAAACATGAAGTCTAGGGGAGGGTTCCTCGAGAAGTTGAATTTCTTCCTAACGATGGATCCGTGGCCGTTGAGGCCGGCCACCTCACGACTTTAATTTTAGTTTCACCCAAAAGAAATCTATAGGTAGATAATTGCTCTCATCTGTATGAATTATTCTTTTGAAGTCATTAATGAAATATTCTAATTACTAATTATATTAAATTACAATAGATTTGTTTAGGTTTTGGGCCGCGTCGACCTCTTTAGTTCAAGTTTAGTTGGATTTCTCGTTTTTTGATCAAACACAATGTTTTTCCTTTTCCGAGGAACAACCAAACAAAAAAAAAAAATTAATACATTCTTTTCAAATGTTTAAAAAGTGTCTAACTAATTTTTAGACTTCTAAGATTAGGCATTCTAGAACATTCATTCCATTAATTATTAATTTTTATGTTTATATGACATGCCGTATTATTTAAGATTTCCTTTTCTTTTTAAATACAACAAGTAGAGTGAATATTAAAATTCATGACCTTTTCCATTGAAGATAAGTGTCTAAATCAGTTCATGTTCATGTTCAGTTTAATATATTATTTAAGATTACAATTTAGCAAACATTACTGGTCATTCCAACAATAATTTAATCTCGCTATTAACTTCCATAATTGTATCTTGGAATGAGAATGATTTTATTTCTTTATCTAATTTGAAATGAGAATGATTTAAAGTAAATATAATTAAATTACTTTTTTTGTTTTCTTTTTGTATATTTGTGGGAAATCGAAAGAAAATTAAAAGTTTATTATATAGGTTTTTAATATTAATTTATTAATTAAAAAATAGAAAATATGACAAGATTAAATATATAATTTGCCTTAAAATCCTATTAAATCTTGCGACAATTATTTTGGTCAAGAAATTTATATACTTAAAACAATTCTCATTCCTGTAATAACAAACAATAGAATACATTTGAAATCATTAATATTTGAAATCACTCGAAATGTTCCGCAATCAAGCCAACCACGAAAGATAATTATAAATTTTAGTAATGAATTTTGAAGAAATAAATTTAAATCATGGTGGCAACCTACCTAAAATTTAATATCTTTGGTGGTTTATTTCATAAGATTAGTTGCTCAGCATTCCAAACATTAACGAATAAACATTAACGAATTAAAAAAAAATGATCAAAGTTCAAGTAGCATGTCATCATCCTGACATTAGGTCTAATTAATAATATGAGATTAAAACATTATGGACAGAGTTCAAGATGATAAGATTCATGAAAATGGATAATGTTACATAATTATTCATAAACATCTTAACAATACTTGCATAAAACATGGTGAGGATCATCTAGCTCACTTTTCTTCTCTCTCTCTCTTTTCTTTCTTCATTTTTTTCTCATTGAATTTATTTAAAAGAGTGTTCTGAAATCATCATAAGGCAATGGAAAATAGTGATGAGAGCCTACCAATTTCACACAGGCAGCCTGAAATGGTGAATCTGGATGTTTTCCACTTGTTGCTTCTTGAAATCACTTCGGTTTCTGGTGCAAAGAAACTTCCCCCAGTTGTATTCTCTGTATTTTGGAGGGTTTTGCTCATTTACAAGCTCCTCCAATGGCTTCACCATCATATGGTGAGGTGGATATAAAAGGAATGGGAAGGAAAACCTTTCCTTCTCAGTATTCACCACCGCCCTGTGCTCCACACTTTCATATTTGTCATTGCTCCAAACCTGCACACACCACACACAACATGAATTTAGATCATACTTCATCCAGACTATATTCATCAGTGGCAAAAATCTCTGTACTCTGTCAAACAATCTTCAGCAATTCGCTCTCGGAGAGACTAAGGAAGTTTTATAAGCATCACAAAACCACTCAACTGGATACAGAGCGGAAAAGAGTTTGAAATCCCTGTTTTCTCCTTCAGAAAACCAACTCTGTAGGTAAAGCTATCCCTTTCTTAACCAATGTTACTCACACACGAGTTTCAGAGGTCATATGCAATTCTTAAGATCTCATTGTTTTCAGATTAATCATGGCCGAGAAAGATGAGTTCTATGTATAGGTTACATACATAATTAGGAAATTTTATATCAAAATGTAGAAAGGAAACACACTTGAACAATATCACCAATGTTAACAATATATGCATTTGGGTTTGGTTTGACAGGAATCCATTCTCCATCTGATTTTCTCTTCACTTGCAGCCCTCCGACGGCGCCCTGAGCAAGGATCGTTAAGGCACTAGGATCCTTGTGGCGGCCAACGCCAAGCACGAGCTCGGGAAATGGGCACAAAGGATAATGATTCAACCTTACAATGGTCAATTGATCGTCTTTGAAATATTCCTTCAATCTATCGGCCGGCAAGCCTAGACTCAAAGAAACCAGCCCCAGTAGCTTATGAGCTAGCAATTCCAACTCTTTTGCATACTCCTCGCAAGTCTCCCTGTTCAATAAAACCAACATGCCATTTCCCAAAACCCATGAGCCAACAATAACAAGTTTTTTCCAGCAGTAGATGAAGAAACGCGAGCTCACAGTTTCACAGGGGAATTTAGTCGAACAGTTGGTGTGCGAGTTCTTAAAACCCAACTCAACTACAATCCCCTTAATTCTTTTTCAAGTAAACCAGAGATAAATTATCACATGGGAACTAATACAGGCAAGGAATCTGGTATCTGTTTAGTAGATGCTTTAAGTTAAGGAAAAAATTCGACAGAAATGTAAGTACCTGAACCCAGGGGGATATTGAGGCCATTGATTGGCCAATACCCTCAATTTCGTGTCATCTGGCTCGTGCGATGCCGGAATCAACGTCCGACCCCGAATCAGGAAATCAAACACCTCCTTCCAATCCCTGACGTTTTTCGTATTCTCAGCATCGTGGAACCCCATGGCATTCGCTGCATCTCTCTTCACCTTCCTCTTCTCCTCCACTGTTTGATCGAAAAACGACTTCGCTGCTTTCTCAAGTCTCGCGTGCAAATCGACGGGAACTCCATGGTTGATCACCTGGAAGAAACCCCACTTCTCACAGGCAGAGGATATCTCCGAAACGAGCTGTTCGATACTGCGAGAGTCGGAAACGGAGAGGTCTATGGTTGGAACTTCGTCGACGGAATCGATGGGTTCGAGCTCCGGCCGGTGTTCGATGGGTTGGATGAAGGCAGGATCGAAGGCCAAGGCCTCTCCCATGGCTGAGATTCTATCAAATCGTAACAAGTGATTGCCATTGTCACCATCTTAAATCTGCAACCAGAAATTAATTGATTTTGTCATTGTTGGTGGAACAGATGAAGATTTTTTTGGCAAAGGAACAGATCAAGATTTGTCGTTAACCAAATTTGAGTCCCATCAAAGTGTGGCCGAGATTCTGAGTTTGGCGCCAAAAAAAACGCATAAATTGTAAATTTCCTGAGTTTCTTTATTGCATTCCTTCTAAAAATTAATCATAAATTTATAGACGAATCGTAAATAATTTTATTTATTTATTTTTTTTTATAAGAAACACTACTTGACATTAGTTTCAACGGTTAATTTATGATTAATTTTCTTCTAAAAATGTAGTTTTATTGCAGGGAAGAAACCTGACGTCCCCTCGGGAAAGATACGGGAGAACATTTTATGGAGCTCTACCTCGACACCTTCCGAGGTAGAAGACTTAGCCACTTCCTTTAAGAATTAAATTATCATTTAAAGGAAAAGTATTCGAGTTCGAGCAGATCAAACTCGACATGTCCAACCTCATGTCCGACCCAGGTAACCACCCGTCATAACCCGTGTTGGAACCTAAACCTATAAATAGAAGGTCTCATTTCACCATCAGGTAGGAATTTTCTCCTCGAACTTACTATTGAGTCCGAGCTGCTTAGTGACTTGAGCGTTAGAGATTTTGCCCTCTTGTACAAGTCTACCCTTAAGACTTCAAGTCGAAGTGAGACTGAAGAACACATTCTTTTAAAATTTTGAAAAACATATTCCATTCCAATTGTGTGAATACTAGTTTATTACTAAGTGCATTGTACCTATATTCTTTGTTAAAGCAAGCATAGCAGCTCAGCAGTAAGGTTGTGAGTTCGGATCTCTCACTCCCACATGTTTAAAAAGAAAATTGTACATATATTCTTTTATTTAATTTTTTACTAACATGAATAAAAAGTTTTAAAAAAGATACCACTTCTTATTCTTAAAAAAAACAATAGTAAAAAAGAAAAAATAAATAAATATATATAAATTAAATGTAATTGTTACCCATATGTCAAAAACATTTAGTAAAAAATTAGCAAAATAGCAACCACATCTAGTTTTTTTCAATATAGCACGTTTTAAAAAAAACAGAAGTCCAATTTTAAAATGATAACTTTACTCAAACGATATACATCCGTAATACATCTGTAATAAATATGACTACTGATATACGTATATGATATACTATTGATATGAGTGTCTAAACCCTGTACTTATAATATGCCTGTGATATATATATGATATATTACTTATAAGAGTGTCTGTGCAATATGTATATAATATATTTAATATGCTACTGATATTAGTGTCTGATATATTACTGATATAAATGAAAATTTTTGTTATATTTGAAAATTTAAAAAATAGGTGACATATTTTGAAATACGTAACAATGACAGATCTTAGTACAATTTCTCTTCAATTCAATGTAACTAAAGTTGGCTGAAGGAATAATAGTGAGAGAGAACTCCAGTTCTCAAGAAGGTAAAAGTTACACAATTTTAAAAATCAAACTCTAACCGGAATTCTATAATCAAAGATAAAATAGTTTGAGATTGAAAGCATAAAACTTTGGCTAACTTATAAAAATACTCCAACTTTGCACATTATTTAAAAAAAAATACTAATATCCTTTCAAAAGTTTAAATAGTATCAGTTTTTCCATTCGGACAATCCTCCACATACCATATATTGACCATACATATTAAACTCAAATCCAATATATAAATAGAATTAAAGTCTTCAATATACAATTTAAAGAGTTTTTTCTTTTTTTTTCATCAAATTGCACTAGTTCTAACATTGTAACTTGAAACATAAGGAATGGAGTTTAAGATCATATGACACAGCAAAATACAACTCCTACTCGTCTACCATCCTCCCATCGAACAAATTGCCACAAAATCTCCTCTCAAGTAGTTATTCATCCGTCCAACTCCTATCGAGGACAACTCCTCTTCTTCGGAGCACACTAACTATCCGCTTCCGATATAACTCAACCACGAATTACACCATGATTACTTTGTTCGAGTGGACAGGTGGTTGACCACTTAAGGAGAAGTTCGGTGGAACTTCGTTCTAAGGGAGGATTGTTAAGTTTATAAGATGAATACAAACAAAGTCTCACATTAACTAGGTAAATGAATGATTTATGATATATAAATGAGAACAATTAAATATGAGGTTTTCTGAGTGAAACAAAAAAGCAAAACAGCGAGACTTATCATCACGGAGATGCTACCAAACACATGTAAAAAGTGCTCATGTGGCAATTAAAATAATTTTGATCAGAATACCATTTTTGTCCTCTTACTTTACTATTGGTTCTATTTTAGTTTTTATTGCAATCATTCTAAAGATTCATCATAAATTTATAGACGAATGGTAAATTCCACTAATTGAAATTAGTTTCAATGGTTAATTTATGATTAATTTTTTTTAAGAAACTGTAGTCTTTATTGCATTCCTTTATAAAGTTGGAAAAAATATTCATATTGTCTTTTATCTAATACTAGTCTAATTCCTTTATAGATTTGAAAAACATTTTCACATTTTCTTTCATCGAAGACTAGTCTATTACCATGTACATTTTATATAATATTTTTTTTATTTAATTTGTTACTCACATCAACAAAAGATTATTTTTTTTTAAATTTAAAAATACCACTCCTTATCCTTAAAAAACAATAGTAAAAATGAAAAAACGATTAGGTGTCCATAAATAAAATGTAACTTTGGTGAAATAAAAGATATTTCTTCCATAATTCTATAAAAGTTATAAAATTTTTAAAATTCAAACTCAATTAAAATTCTATAATTAATTAGAATTAAAGATAAAATAGTTTAAGAAATTGAAAGCATAAAACTTTGGCAAACTTATAAAATACTCCTTAATTTTACTTTATTATTTAGAAAAATACTAATATCCTTTCAAAAGTTTAAATAGTACGCTCCAACTTTCACATTTTCACTCTTTTCAAACTTAATCCAAATAATGTTCCACAAACCATATATCGGCCAGGTTGAATTCGAAACAAATCCAATATATAAATAGAATTAAAGGCTTCATTATAGAATTTAAAAACAGAATTATAAATTTTATCAAATTGCACTAAAACTAATATTGAAACTTGAACGTAATGAACGGAGTTTAAGATCATATGACACAGCAAAATCTACACAACTATACAATATTTACATACAATATGGTGAGGCTCAGCTCATCAACTTTACTTTCCTTTCTCTTCTTATTGAATTTATTTAGAGAGAGTTGTGAAGATATAAGGCAATGGAAATAGTCATGAGAGCTTTACCAATTCACACAAGCAGCCTAAAATGGTCAATTTGAATGTTTTCCACTTTTTGCTTCTGGTAATCACTGCGGTTTCTGGTGCAAAAGAACTTCCCCCAGTTGTATTCCCTGTATTTTGAGGGATTTTGATCATTCACAAGCTCCTCCAATGGCTTCACCATCATATGGTGCGCTGGAAAGAAGAAGAATGGAAAGGAAAATCTTTCCTTCTCAGTATTCACCACCGCCCTGTGCTCCACACTTTCATATTTGTCATTGCTCCAAACCTGCACATACAACATCAATTCAGATCATACTTTGTCCACACCACATTCGTCGATGGCAAGAAGAAATCTTCGGTTTTCGGCGAAGAGTCTAAGGAATTGTGGAAAAAGCATTTCAGTCGGAAGTGGAAGCTAAAGAGTTCTAGTAACCAAATCATGGTTCTCTGCTATTAGCTCTTGGAGAAAGTAAGGAAGTTTTACAAGTGTACTCTAATGAAACAACTGGATACAGAGGGGTAAAAGAGTTTGAAATCCCAGTTTGCTACCCTTGGAAGCTTTTATGAACACAATGGAAAATGTTCTCTCCCACTGTACAAGAGCAGCGAGTGCTTGTGGTATAGCCAAACCTCGACACGTCTGTCAATCCTCCTTCGGAAAACAAACTCTTTAGACTAAGTTAATCGTTCGTAATCAATGCTACCCACACACAAGTATCAGAGGTCATTTTTGCTTAATTGCATCATGTTCACATAACCATGGCCGAAGAAGACATAAGTAAATTGTATATCGATTCCTAGAACAGAAACTTACTTGAACAATATCACCAATGTTAACAATATATGCATTTGGGATTGGTTTGACAGGAATCCACTCTCCATCTGATTTTCTCTTCACTTGCAGTCCTCCCACACCATCCTGGGCAAGGATTGTCAAGGCACCGGCATCCTTGTGATGCCCAACGCCAAGCACGAGATTCGGAGACGGGCATGGAGGATAGTGATTCAGCCTAACCACGCTCGTTTGGTCGTCTTTGAAATAGCCCCTCAATCCTTCAGCTCCAGGTAAGCCTAGACTCAAACAAATTAGCCCCAGTAGCTTATCAGCTAACAATTCCAATTCTCTTGCATACTCCTCGCAAGTTTCCCTGTTCAAGAAAACCAACACACCATTTCCCAGGAACCGTAAGCTAAGTATAACAAGTTTTTCCAGCAGAAGATGAAGAAATGCAAGCTGAAGGTTTCACAGGGGAATTTAGTTGAACTGTTGGTGTGCCAGTTCCTCCAACCCAATAACAAACGCCTCAATTCTCTTTCAAGTAATCCAATTAAGAAACATGAACTAGATTATCGAAGGAAACTAATACAGGCGAGGAATCTGAATCTGTTAAGTAGATGCTTTAAGACAAGGAACAAATTCGACCGAAAAGTAAGTACCTGAACCCAGGGGGATATTGGGGCCACTGATTGGACAATACCCTCAATTTCGTATCATCTGGCTCGTGCGAGGCAGGAATCAACGTCCGATCCCGAATCAAGAAATCAAACACCTCCTTCCAATCCCTGACGTTTTTCGTATTCTCAGCATCGTGGAACCCCATGGCATTCGCTGCATCTCTCTTCACGTTCCTCTTCTCCTCCACTGTTTGATCGAAAAACGACTTCGCTGCTTTATCAAGTCTCGCGTGCAACTCGACGGGAACTCCATGGTTGATCACCTGGAAGAAACCCCACTTCTCACAGGCAGAGGCTATCTCCGAAACGAGCTGTTCGATACTGCGAGAATCAGAGACGGAGAGGTCTATGGTTGGAACTTCGTCGACGGTATCGATGGGTTCGAGCTCCGGCCGGTGTTCGATGGCTTGGATGAATGCAGGATCGAAGGCCAAGGCCTCTCCCATGGCTGAGATTCTATCAAATCGTAACTAGTGGTTGCCATTGTCACCATTTTAAAGCTGCAACCAGAAATGAATTTGGACGGATTTGCAGTTCTCGTCATTGTTGGTGGAACAAATGAAGATTTGTCGTTAACTAAATTTGAAATTTTTGAGTTTCTATCCAAGTGTGGCTGAATTTCTGAGTTTGACGCGTATAAGTAAGTCCTTTTGCAAAAAAAAAAGATAAAAATAAAAAAAATAAGAAACCTTTTTTTTTTTTCCTTAATACTGTAACGATAACTTCACTGGCATAAAATTAATCTACATTTTTAAAAATGTCACAATTTTTAATTTGTTTTAAAGACAACATAAATTAGTATATTTTACCTCTCATTTAGATTAGATTTAGATTGATTTATCCTATTTTTAAAAATTTAAATTTTACACTATATTTAAAAATATATATATTTATACGAAATTAACTTTAAAATAAATAATTGTTTAAATATAAGTTTTCAAAATTCAATGGTTCCGATTTGAGTGAGAGCATGGAAGGCAAGAACATCTTGATCATAAGCTCCCCTATCTCGAATTGAATGAGTAGTGGGAAAGACTTTTCCAAATTGTCCACGTCCAAGACAATTTTTTAACTACTTATTTTATGAAATTAACCTAAAAAAAAACTAATTATTAACTTTTTTAAAAAATTAAATCTAATTTCGAAAATTTTAAAAACATTGTTTGGAAAATTATCTAGAAAATTGTTTGAATGTAATGGGTGTTATGGAGAACAAAAACGACCCGAAACGGGACAAGGAGTTGAAGTCTGAGATCATTGATTGGTAGAGACCGGCCCGTGACGTAACGGGCCGGCCCAGAGAACGACCTAATGTCGGGGCAAAGAGCGAGGAAAGTTCTGGAACAACTTCACGCTATAAGTAGCGATCCAGCCTTAGAGGTAAGGGGGGGAAGAAGTGACTACATTTACCTTGTTCTCTTACTAACTTAAGTGACTACGAGGAGGAGAACCGGACGACCGAAAATCCATGCATCAACAATGGGGAACAAAGCAAAAAACTGATGATGTAAGATTTGGTTGACCAAATTAATGAAAGTTTTGGCTCTGAATCTTTTGATTGGTGTAAATATATGCATCCAAATTTCTTTGAAAAAAAAAACTAAATAACTACTATAAAATATATTCACAAATACAGTCTGAGTTGAGCTTGAACTACAACTAATTGGTTAATTAAATTTAAATTAAATATAATTATTAATTAACTTTAGATTTAATTTACTAATTATTTAAATAATTAATTAGATTTGATTTGTTTTAGTCCATTATTTGAAATAGAAAAAAATTGAAAATTTTATTTAAAAAAATGGTTGAAGGCGGTCTCTCGATCAAATTAGATTTAGTTGAGATTCAAGATCAAATTTAGTTGAGATATAATTAGCTAATTAGATAATCTGATTTGGTTTTATTCAAATGATTTCTTAGACAATTTCAAGTACAAATATTCTTAAATTTTCAAAAATAGATTTTGTTTAGATAATTTCCTATTTTAATAATTAAATTTAGTTAATCTAATGACTTTTGCCACAAACATGAACTTAAAAGTTGGTCGTAATTTACATTTATCAAGAAGTCATTAGTTCAAATATCTTATTGTATATACATATAATATACCTAGGAGGTCATCCAAATAATTGAGCCACCGAAAAAGAAGGAATAATTCCTTAATCGTATCTCAGGATCCTCTCATTCGGATGTGATACCGGTTTGAACCCTAGTTCATACTCGAGCCCCAGAATTATAAGTATCAAAGTAACGTAATGAAGGGAGTTTAAGATCATACAACTCTTGAAAATGGATAACAAACAACACACAATGCATAAACATGCATACAATATTTACATAAAAGATGGGTGAGTCTCAGCCCAAAGAAGTCTTGTGTGTGATGAGAGCTTTACCAGTTTCACACGGGCAGCCTGAAACGGTGAACTTGGATGTCTTCCACTTCTTGCTCCTTGAAATGACTTCGTTTTCTCATGCAAAAATACTTCCCCCAGTTGTATTCTCTGTATTTTGGAGGGTTTTGCTCATTTACAAGCTCCTCCCATGGCTTCACCATCATATGGTGCGCTGGCAAGAAGCAGAATGGAAAGGAAAATCTTTCCTTCTCACTATTCACCACTGCCCTGTGCTCCACACTTTCATATTTGTCATTGCTCCAAACCTGCAAATACAACATGAATTCAGATCATACTATCCACGCCACATTCGTCAATGGCAAGAAGAAATCTTTGGTGTTCCGCGAAGAGCCTAAGGAATTGTAGAAAAAACGTTTCGGTTGGAAGTGGCAGCTAAAGAGTTCTAGTAATCAAATCATGGTTGCTCTTGGAGAGACTAAAGAAATCTAATACCAAATAGTTTTGGTTGCTGATTCACGGTTCTCAGCTGTTGCCTCTTGGAGAGACTAAAGAAGTTATATACCTAAGAGTTTCTTTTTTCTCATCTTTTTTCTACCATGTATCCACGGACACCCGTGCCCGCCCCAAGACCTGGACTCGGAAGGCATCAAGAAAATTTAATATTAAGCTCACGAGAAGGTCTAAACTTCAGACCTCTAAGCCATCATTACCAGTATAACCAAGAGACTCCAAGTCCATACCAACTGGATTGCCCCTTGGGGGCTATATACCTCTAATAATCGAATCATGGTTCTAATCTATTACCTTACCTCTCGAGATACTAAGTAGTTTTACAAGTGTCACACAACCACTCTAATGAAACAACTGGATACAGGGGGTAAAGGGTTTGCAACACGAGTTTGCTACCCTTGAAGCTTTTATTGAACAGAATGAAAAATGTTCTCTTTTACCACTGTCCAAGAGCACCGAGAGCGGCCAAACCCTCGACAGGCCTGCCAATCCTCATTCAGAAAACCAACTCTCTAGACTAAGTTTATCTTTCCTTAATCAATGCTACTCGCACACAAGTATCAGAGGTCATTTTTGCTTCTTAAAATTGCACATCATGTTCACATAACCATGGTTGAAGAGGACAAAGACGTATATGTATATAAGATAAGTAAACTGTATATCGGTACATAGAATAGAAACTTACTTGAATAATCTCACCAATGTTAACAATATATGCATTTGGGATTGGTTTGACAGGAATCCACTCTCCATCCGATTTTCTCTTCACTTGCAGCCCTCCAACATCATCCTGAGCAAGGATTGTCAAGGCACCGGGATCCTTGTGAGGGTCAATGCCAAGCACGAGATCGGGAGACGGACATGGAGGATAGTGATTCAGCCTCACCGTGCTCATTTTCTCGTCTTGGAAATAGCCCCTCAATCCTTCAGCACAAGGTAAGCCTAGACTCAAACAAATTAGCCCCAGTAGGTTATGAGCTAACAATTCCAACTCTCTTGCATACTCCTCGCAAGTTTCCCTGTTCAAGAAAACCAACACACCATTTCCCAGAAACTGTGAGATAAGTATAACAAGTTTTTCCAGCAGAAGATGAAGAAATGCAAGCTGAAAGTTTCACAGGGGAATTTAGTCGAACAGTTGGTGTGCCAGTTCCTCCAACCCAATAACAAACCCCTTAGTTCTCTTTCAAGTAATTCAATTAAGAAAAGTGAACTAGATTTTCGCATGTGAACTAAAAAAAGCAATGAATCGGGAACCTGTTCAGTATTTGCTTAAGACTAGGAGCAAATTCGACAGAAATTATACCTAAACCAAGGCGGATATTGGGGCCACTGATTGGACAATACCCTCAATTTCGTATCATCTGGCTCGTGCGAGGCAGGAGTCCACGCCCGATCCTGAACCAAGAAATCAAACACCTCCTTCCAATCCCTGACGTTTTCCGTATTCTCACCATCGTAGAACCCCAGGCCAGTCTCTGAATCTCTCTTCACCTTCCTCTTCTCCTCCACTGTTTGATCGAAAAACAACTTTGCTGCTTTCGCAAGTCTCACGATCAACTCGACGGGAACTCCATGGTTGATTACCTGGAATGAACCCCACTTCTCACAGGCAGAGGCTATCTCCGAAACGAGCTGTTCGATACTGCGAGATTCGGAAACGGAGAGGTCTATGGTCGGAACTTCGTCGACGGTATCAATGGGTTCAAGCTTCGGGCGGTGTTCGATGTCTCGGACGAAGGCAGGATGGAAGGCCAAGGTCTCTCCCATGGCTGCGACACCACAAAACCAACAGAGCCCAAAATTGTTGCTCTGCTTTCGCCGCAGTAACCTGCATGTAAAAGTGGTGATGCTCTGACTGAAACTACATTGCCTTCTCTTCGACGCATATTTGTAGTTTTGGTAATGTACAGAGATGGTTGGGGAATCTTGTGAAGAAATCCGTGCCGAAGTTTTTTGGAAATTGATTACGCGTTTTTAGCTTTTATGGGTCTCGACAATGGAGTTTGAAACCTCCATGCGATTTGTCGACGGCGATTCTCCGGTGAGTGACACCTACTGTCGATGAATTTAAGGCGATTGAGTTTTCATCTTCTGCGGACGGTACCACAATATTTCATGTGCTCTATTGCCACATCATCCAACCCCCAAATCCCAAATATTTATTTCTCTTTCTTTTTATTATTGTTATCTTTTGAAAAAAATTAACCACGAAAAACATATTTGTTCAAAACTGTTTTATTAATATATTTAAACAATATGATTTTGTTAATGGACAAGTTCATCTGGTATGACTAAGTAGTATGTTTCCAGGTTCAAATATGTTACTAATATGATAATCCATCAACATTTTGTTAATAGTTTTATTTTTTTAAGTAATTATCCTTACATTTTTAATACAATTTGATAATTTTAAGAAGATTAAAGACCAATTTAAGAATTGCCTAACGATTATTTGGTATATTGTTCCCTTTAAAATATTATTGTCGTTAATTAACTTTTTAAAAAATTGATAACTACATAAACTGGTATATTGTTCCAGATATTAGTCTTTGACTCAATAGATGTAACATCATATTTACAACTTTGCCCTGCTGAGTTCGAGTTTTACTATTTGCATATTTTATGTTAATCAACTTTTTACTTTCTTATTATTGTTATGGTTGAAAATTATAATCGTTATAAAAATGCTAAAAATAAAAGTCGAATCAGGGCCAATGTTGTAAGGAAGGTGCTACGTGATCTACTAAGTCAAAGAATAATATTGGAAGTAGTATGCTATTTGTTAATATATAAATTTTATTTTATTTTTCCAAAAAAATCAACGGCTCTTTAAGAAACGAGCACAAATATATGGCTAGATGATCGTGACCATTATTTTATTTGAAAAAAAAAAAGATATGGTTGTGTCTTAATGATTAAAGATTATTTTTTAAGATAGTTTCAAAGTATGAATTTTTTTTTTATAAATAGGTGTCAAATGAGCATTATTTAAAAAAAATGTTGATATGTACTGAATCCGATCTTAATTTAAAAAAAAAAAAAAGAAGACTAGCTAGCTAATTAAATTGCACCATCGGGGATTGGTGCAGCTACGAAAGGTTTGGATGTCAACATCCAAGATTCAGGTTCGAGCCCTCCTATGTCCAGTAGTCTAAAAAACCAGAATCCTAAAATAGGTGGCTACCAAAACGTATTCCCTCTAAGCCCTTTATTTTAAATCTACCTTTATTGACCACTAGATCAACTCACGATGGTTGAACTTAGGTCACATTCTAATTGAATATATAAAGAGAATTAAAGGTCTCATTATAGAGTTGTAAATTTTATCACACTCTTTCTAATATTGAAACATAATGAAGAGAGTTTAAGATCATATGAGACTTGAAAATGGATAACAACAACAATACACAATGCATAAACATCCATACAATATTTACATAAAAGATGGGTGAGTCTCAGCCCATGTAGCTCACTTTCTTTTTCTTCTTATTTATTTATTTAGAAAGAGAGTTGTGAAGATATAAATTAATAAATTATAGTCATGACATCAGCTTTACCAGTTTCACACATGCAGCCTGAAATGGTGAATTTGGATGTCTTCCACTTCTTACTTCTTGAAATGACTTCGTTTTCTGATGCAAAGAACCTTCCCCACGTTGTATTCTCTGTATTTTGGAGGGTTTTGCTCATTTACAAGCTCCTCCAATGGCTTCACCATCATATGGTGCGCTGGCAAGAAGAAGAATGGAAACGAAAATCTTTCCTTCTCACTATTCACCACCGCCCTGTGCTCCACACTTTCATATTTGTCATTGCTCCAAACCTGCAAATACAACATGATCAATTCGGATCAAACTTTGTCCACGCCACATTCGTCAACGGCAGGAATAAATCTTCGGTGTACGGCGAAGAGTCTAAGGAATTGAAGAAAAAACGTTTCAGCTGGAAGTGCTAGCTAAAGAGTTCTAGTAATCAAATCATGGTGGCTCTTGGAGAGACTAAAGAAATCTAATACCAAAGAGTTTTGGTTGCCGGTTCACGGTTCTCAGCTGTTGGCTCTTGGGGAGACTAAAGAAGTTATATACCTAAGAGTTTTTTTTTCTTTCCTTTTCTTTTTTATAACCGAGAGTCGGAACTTTAATCTGCTATATCCAAAGGCACCCGCAGGCGCCCATCCCAAGGCCTGGACCTGGACGACATCAAGAGATTTTAGTATCAAGCTCATTAGAACTTGAACTTAAGAACTCCAAGCCAGTATGACTAAGAGACTCCAAACTCTTACCAATTSGGCTGGGCTACACCGGGAGCTATATACCTAAGAGTTATAAGAGTTCTAATAATCAAATCACGAATCTCATCTATTACCTTACCTGTCGAAGATGCTAAGGAAGTTTTACAAGTGTCACACAACCACTCTACTGAAACAACTGGATACAGAGGGGGTAAAGAGTTTGAAATCCCAGTTTGCTACCCCATGAAGCTTTTAACGAACAGAATGGAAAATGTTTTCTTTTCCACCGTACAAGAGCAGCAAGTGCGGCCAAACCTCGACACGCTTGTCAATCCTCCTTCAGAAAACCAACTCTCTAGACTAAGTTTATCTTTCCTTAATCAATGCTACTCACACACAAGTATCAGAGGTCAATTTATGCTTCTTAAAATTGCATCATGTTCACATAACCATGGTTGAAGAGGACAACGATGTAAACGTATATATTATGTATATAAATACATAAGTAAATTGTGTATCGGTACGTAGAATAGAAACTTACTTGAACAATATCACCAATGTTAACAATAAATGCATTTGGGATTGGTTTGACAGGAATCCACTCTCCATCTGATTTTCTATTTACTTGCAGCCCTACAACATCATTCTGAGCAAGGATTGTCAAGGCAGCAGGATCCTTATGAGGGCCAATGCCAAGCACGAGATTGGGAGACGGACATGGAGGATAGTGATTCAGCCTCACCATGCTCATTTGCACGTCTTGGAAATAGCCATTCAATCCATCAGCACCAGGTAAGCCTAGACTCAAACAAATTAGCCCCAGTAATTTATGAGCTAGCAATTCCAACTCTCTTGCATACTCCTCGCAAGTTTCCCTGTTCAAGAAAACCGACACACCATTTCCCAGAAACATCTGAAAGCTAAGTATAACAAGTTTTTCCAACAGAAGATGAAGAAATGCAAGCTGAAAGTTTCACAGGGGAATTTAGTCGAACAGTTGGCGTGCCAGTTCCTCTACCCAATAACAAACCCCTTAATTCTCTTTCAAGTAATCCAATTAAGAAAAATGAACTAGATTATCGCAAGGGAACTAATACAAGCGAGGAATCTGGAATCTGTTAAGTAGATGCTTTAAGACAAGGAACAAATTCGACCGAAAAGTAAGTACCTGAACCCAGGGGGATATTGCGGCCATTGATTGGACAATGCCCTCAATTTCGTGTCATCTGGCTCGCCCGGTGCCGGAATCAACGTCCGATCCCGAACCATGAAATCAAACACCTCCTTCCAATCCCTGACGTTTTCCTTATTCTCACCATCGTTGAACCCCGTCACGTTCTCTGCATCTCTCTTCACCTTC
>NW_019104495.1:3058839-3094599 GCF_001995035.1 Momordica charantia | reverse complement strand
GGAAACCACCTGTTCCATACTGCGAGAGTCGGAAACGGAGAGGTCTATGGTCGGAACTTCGTCGACGGCCAACGTCTCTTCCATGGCTGAGACACCATAAAACCAACAGAGCCCAGAATTGTTGCTCTGCTTCCATCACCATATAACAATGGCGAAGAACTAGATGCTCTGACTGAAACTACATTGTCTTCTCTTCGACGCATATTTGTAGTTTTAGTAATGTACAGAGATGGTTTGGAAATCTTGTAAAGAAATTGGTGCCAAAGCTTTTATGAAATTGATTACGTTTTTAGCTTTTATGGGTCTCGACAATGGAGTTCGAAATCTCCATTCGATTTGTCGACGTGGCCTCCGCTGAGTGACACGTCACTGTCACTGCCCACCACATCGAGTTTTCATCTTCTGCGGACCACCACATCATAATATTTCATGTGCTCTATTGCCACGTCATCGAAACCCCCAAATCCCAAATCCCAAATCCCAAATATTCATTTCTATTTCTTTTTATTGTTGTTATTTTTTGAAAAAATTAACTATGAAAAGTAAACAAAAAAAACAGTATATTAAACACGTAGCCATGCGGCTTAGAATTAATTGTAAATAAATTTTGTTGATTGACCATCTGATTTTGTTGATAGAGAAGTTGAATTTCATACCTCTAATAAGAATAATAGGAATGGGGTGATATGTGTGCATGTTCAAAAATGTTTATACGAGAGCAATCCATCAACTTTTTGTTAATAGTCTTTTTTAGACGGAATTACCGTAATTGATCACGGAATTACCGTGATCATTTTTAATAAATCAAGGATAAATTTTATAGTTTTAAAAAATTATGGACCAACTCTAGGGTTGCCTACAGATTAAAGGCCTTATACAGTTTACCCTTTAAAATATTTATTGACGTTGATTAACGTTTTAAAAAATTGGTAACTTTATAAACGTCTTGTCAATTTTTTTTATGATAAAGTATATTTTTTGTCTCTAAATTTTGAGTTTAGTTTCTATTTGGTCGTCGAGATTTTAAAATGAACACTTTACACTTTGGTATACGAAGTTTAGAAAAACTGTTTTAAATAGTCCTTAAACTCAATTGACCGTTAGTTGACCTAACAAAAATATGATACGAAAGTTAATTAGTAACCATTTATGGACGCTACCGACTGAACGAAAAAATGAAAGAAACCCTAAACAAATTTTGAGTACATATTTATTTTTTTCAGTTTTTTTGTATAATATTCCGTTGGTCGGTCAGTCGGTCGATTTCTTGTAGGTCAAGGAGAAAAACTATTGCTAGCACCGACCATTCTGCCTCTAAAAACAATCGAATCAACAGATCAATTGGTCTGATCATGTTTTCAACACCTATTGTGCACCCTCACTAAAAATATACTTTATGTTTATGGTTTTATATACAGTTTTAGTTTAGACAAAGCAATTCATTTATGCTTATGCTTTTCTTTCTTTGTACTACTACTCGATTCCAACATTGATTTATTTATTCGTTTATTTATTTATACATCGATTCAATATCTATCGGTCAAAAATCAAAGTGAACCAACTTATTTAGGCCCTAACAAGTAAGATAAGATGAACTTTTATTTAACTCAAAAGTAAAGATCTAAGTCATCAACATATTGCAGTAAATTTTAATTTTCAAAATGAAAAACATAGAAAATGAAAATTGATCAACCAATAAAATGCAGAGTACTCATTCAAACTTCTCTTTACTTTTGTAGAAACATCATGAGAAAAATATTATTAAAACAAACAAAAATTACACGTGACTTAATTCTCATCAATGGCTAATTGTATTTTAATATATGCTAAATGAGAATATGTAGTTGTAGCACCTATGGCCAATGCTGTCAAAAAATACTTAAAAGGATAAAACATGGTTATATAATTTTTATTTAAAAAATACATTGTAATATTCCATTTTCTTCTAAAAATGTAACCTGTGACATTGAAATCTTGGATAAAACTTAAAGTCAAGGTATTTTTTCCGAGATTATAAAGGTAAGTATTGTTTTTTTTAATCAAAAAATAAGTTTTATTTTTACAATAGCTGATTCCCATCAACCTAACCCAATCGATTTAGTTAATTTGAATTATATTTATTAGCAAGTATAATTTTCTAAAGTATAAAACTCAAAAGTAGTTGGCTAATTCAATTTTCATTGGTTTAGGTTGAACCGGACAATCAGCTCAATCAATTCAATTTTCAAAAAATCAATTTTTCGTTGGTTCAATGTGAATTTGTGCCAAAACCAAACCAACCCACCTGCCCTCGATCCCAAAATCCATAACCTTTTTAAGTGAAATAGAAGATGTCAACTCACTTGAACCGGATCTATTCTATAGGTTGTACAATTATGAAACGACGACTTTACTAGAACCAGATCTATTCTATAGGTTGTAAGTAGTATCGGCTGACAACTTTACTTGAACAGAATCTATTCTATAGGTTGTAGAACTGTGTCTGATGACGACTTGACTTGAACCGGATCTATTCTATAGATTATGCAGTGTCCTTATCTAAGGTGAAATAGAGGCAGAAAGTCACCCATCAAATGGTCAGGAAGAGGGAAGAAAGGAGATCCCAAAATCATGTCTCACCTAGTTACCTTACCTCCTATAGAACCTTAAATATCAATGCAGCTCTAATATATTTGTAAAGACTATCGATTTTAATAAACCTAAAGTTAGAAACATCATCTTCATTTTGATATACTTCCATCTCACTCTTTTCATTCCCACAGCATAATCAAAGACAAATTGCATTTGTTGTTTTACTATGCTAATCTTTAACAAATGTATTGCAGGAGCTGTTCAACTAAAAGTAATTTGATGCATGAGAAACATACCAGCAGAAACTTGGATCAAATAGAAAAAACCTTTGCTCCAAATTCTCGAGATTTTGATGCCGATACTGCTGCGTAAAGCTTACTGTAAGCAGCAGGGAGGGATCAAACTCGATCTGAATTGTAACTATTTACAATAACTAGGGGAGGAAAATGCTCACGAAAATGTTTGGGGTCTGATTCTTCAAGCAGACGGCATCGAGGTTGAGAGAACAAGATATGACAAGTATTGAAGCCCATCCTGGATTTTGCAGAAAGCTGTGGTTTGATCGGCACGGAGATGCTCGGAGAAGGCACTGGCCTTGTCTAGGACTGATGTTTGTGGAGGACCTTTGTGAGAATCGGCAGGGGCAGCAGTCACGGCAGCTTGATAAGCTTTTGACACATCAGAAAGACCTGAAGAGATCATTGAGATTCAGACTGTGATATAGCTCAGATTAATATCAAAACGAGCCAAAGCACAATTAATATGAAAGCCTAGTTGAAAAATAAAAGGAAGATGATGGTCATTCAGAAATAGTTAAAAGGGAAGTACGGCCTAAACAAAACTCTTGACCATAGCCTTTTCTATGTTTACTCAAGGCTGGCTCGTTGATTCACATCATTACTCAAACTGAAGATAGTGGTAGAACGATGGTCGAGTAGTGACTGGTTGTTGGAGATGTTGGGATTTACTGTGTACAAGTAAGATATTGCAAGGCTCCTACTATGCTCCTGTATTGTTTAGCATTTGTAGGTTGCATATCAGTTGGGGATTTCTGTGTTGAGGACACCATAGGTGTGCTTATGGTAGATGCTCCTGGCATTTTGGTTTTAATGAGAAGATGTCGAAACACATTTCTCTTGAGTGATATAAGGATGAAAATGCTTGTCTCAAATGTTCTAAAAGGCTAGTGGTAGCCACAATGGATGAAGCATATTTCTCTTGGTGTAAGTCTCCAGGTAGTATGAGGTGCAGTCTCAATTTTAGTAAAACAATTATACAAAACAAATTATAAAAAGTATAAACAAACACTACCGAATAGCAAATATAATTATAATACGAAGGTACACTCAGCATGCCAAATAGTCAAGGAAGATCGTGTCATATTATTTTGAATAACAAGTAACAGTTTCAGACATCCAAGGGAGGAGTATAGCAGGAAGATCTTGCATATTAGCAAAATTGAAGTATATTGTATGTTAATATCTGAATGAAAACGGATGACAAAAAGTCTGAAAAGGCCAACCTGTGACGAAGCTATTTGAGAGTGCATCTACATATCTTGTCATGGATAGAGCCTTTAATCTAATAATTTCAGCTTTTTCGACCGAATCTTCAGGCCATTGGATTTTTACAGCATCGTCCTCCTCACCATCATCCTCAACTTTGTTAGCATTTGTTATAATGGATTTTCCAAGCATCAGCAATTGAGATACCGCGAAATAACACATTTCTGAGAGTCTCTGCAGATGAAAATATAACCAACTCATTGTCAAATGCCACAAAACCATATCTACATTAAACGAAAACTAGTCAATTACGAATGCCTTATTAACAGTGCCATATCATTAAAAATCTATATATCTCTCTTTACATGTACTCCTTCGGAATGAAGTGATTCTAGTCTGTCGATGGTCCTTTGCATTATTTCAGGAACAGCTAATTCGGCCAAGGAACCTCCAAACCTGCAAATGATTAAAAACATCAAGGCATTTACACACACAGCATAAGTGCACAAGCTCCATCCAATAGGTATGTACAATAAAAGTGAAATGAAAATTCAGCAGAAAGCTTTTCAAGTTCAAATGTTTTAAGGCAAATTTTACCCTGCGGCCATTTGAGCAGCCTCGCTGACACTAGAATCATATAAACTCTTCATCTCATCATTTCCCCCTTCCCCAACTTCTAACTTTTTACCTTTGTCTGCATTTAAACTACTTGCTTCCATTTCACTGCTCAAACTGAAAATTTGTTGGACCTGTTTAAGCTTTCCATCATATACAGATTTTTGGTCCTGGGATAATTTTCCTTTCCTTCGGTTATATAGTAAAGTATAGTGATTTGACAGGGCCTCCAACTCCTGCAAAAAAATCAAAAATAAAAAAATAAAAAACTACACTGATTTAACAGAGTAGCATCCTAATATAACTATTCAACTTTCCAGATTAGAAAGCGACCTCTAACTGTTCTGGACCTCCATATATATAAAAGCATCGATCAAATGTCACTTCTTCATCTTCTAATTGATCCTCCTCGGCCTGTGGTTTGCTATCAATAGAGGTCTTCTCAACCTCAATACCAGTCTCTGTAATCAGTAAATCCATGGTTTCCTTTCCAACAAATTCAAGAACTTCCATTCCCTTTGTTGTAAGAGCCCTCCCCCTCTGCAACACAAATAAGATCTCAGATACGAAACATCAAACAGAGCACAAGATTTTACAGAATTAACAGTTTTAGCCATTTCTTGAGAGATTTCATCAGAGAAAATAGTTCAGTTTTTAAGAACCAAGTTCTGATAGTGATTAAAGGAAGTAAAGTGATTTTTGAAGCTTTCCTTTGGTAATTTTATAAAACTCACTTATATAATTAGGCAAAAAATTTTATTACTTTTACTTTGGTCTATAGGAAAAAAAAAATAAAAGTTATATTGAGCCCATTATACTTTTGTTCTTATCATGTCCCACCTTTGCTCCACCCGCTAATTTGTTTAAATACCCTACTAGGCTACTTACCAATGAAATTATAATTGTTTCCTGTTCAAAAAATAAATCAATAAGCAAAATAATGAGTAATACAAACCTCCAACAATGATGGTGCAACAGAACCAGCTGCAGCTGGTATACCTTGATGTTGAATGGTTTCTGCAATATTTGCAGCTGAATTCTCAAGCCTAGGAAACAATTATAGAATATTACTTCCTTAGACTTCAAACTTAAAACGGAAGAAGGAAAAGAAAACCAAAGCATAATGGAGGGTTAGTGGAGTGCAGGAGGAGGCATATTTATGATTCAAACTTCCAATTTTAATCATAGGTATTTTATCTATGGGAACTTTGATCATCAGAATTCAAAGTAAATGTGAACCCAAGAAATTAGGCCATTACAACGTTAGGCAAATTTCCAAAAGTATTCGCTATGTCCCTTTTCAATGGCAGGGCAAAGCCAGGGAAAATTTTATACTGCAGCACATGATCATCCAAAATGGCATTTACTAAGTTGTCTAAAGCGTTCAAAATTCAGAGTGCCATTAAACAAGATAAGCATACTTGTGCTTTTCCTACTTAAAAAAAAAGATAAACATACTTTTGTTTTTCCTACTCAAAAAAAGATAAACATACTTGTGAACGAAATCACTGCCCCCTCTCAAAGCACTTCCCAGGGCTTTCCATGCTCCTGAAGCTATATTCTCCACAGAAGTATCCAGAACCTTTAAGCCCTGCAAATATTGATATAAGAAATAATATATAGTTATCAACCCAAGTTCTTTGTTTCAAGACCAAAATCAATTGGAAGAACCATCCACATCGTGATCAAGTACCACATAACCATGTAATGACAACGCACAATCGTCAATTGATTCTTTCTTTCTTTTTTTCTTTTTTTCTTTTTTTTGATAACCAAGAGTCGGAGCTTAGCTCTCCTATACCCAGAGGCACTCGCGCGCCCCAAAGCTCGGACCCAGGAGACATCAAGGATTTTTGGTATTAAGCTCATCGGAAGGTTCGAACTTGAAACCTCTAAGCTAGTATAACCAAGAGACCCCAAGCCCTTGCCAACCGGGCTACCCCTTGGGAGCAATCGTCAATTCATTCTTCTATCATCACCAATATAATTGCTGAGTTAATCATAGTTACCCTCTGTATCTACACTCACTCATATAAAAACTAAAAGTAGTTATCTTAGGAAAATAGAAAAGGTATATTGAAATTAGTTGAAAACATAAATCCCACAGAAGATTTAGTAAGCATGAAATAATATTAGAAGCAGCAAGACAGCAAAAATTCTTAGTAGATGAAATAAATCAAGAAAAAGTAGAGTTGTGCTTAAGCATTATTAGTGAAATGGATGTCTAGCATGTGGATGCAAGAGAATAATCATATAGAAAATGGTTACATTTGTGGGAAATGCAAAGATTGACATGACATCCAAAAAAAGACAGAGACAGGAAAACCCTGTTCTCAAGTAACTTGCCTGGCCAAAAACGGAATCCTCACTGGCCTTCTCTAATTTATCCAAGGCAGATTTTCGCCGCTTATCATTCTCGTCTTCACTTTCATTTTCATCTGCAGAACCTTCTGCTTCTTTCTCCTTGGAAGACTCCGCATCCCCATCTTCATTTTTCAAGTCTACAATGCTTTTAGCTGCTGTCTGCGCAGCTGCAGCAGCCTGCAATTATTTGCACGCACACCAGAAAGAAACAATGTAATTTACCAAATTGCTCCTTCAGTTGATAACATCATAAGACAATTGTTCCCAGAACTAACGTCGCAGAGAACCCAACACTATGCTACAGAAAATTGCTTCTTATCAAAATAACAACAACAATTATATATAGGATCGCATAATATAATATTGTGTGAAAGCTGTCTTAATAAAGCCAGTTATTGAAGGTTGAACCACATGAAAGTGTTTCATTAACAAGCCGGTTATCAGAAGCTCCCGAAACATGCATACCAAAACTTAATAGATTTTATTTCTAGTTTCGTTACTGCTGCCAAACTGTCCGAAAACAAACAGCATTTCCCCAATACATAATGCATTAAGCAGATTCGGTACTTAAACCTCTCAATTAGAAATTAAAACCGCCTCAGACTCCAGATAAGTGGAATCCAGTCACCGAACATCCAAAACGCGAACAAAAAACCACACAAGCTCGTAACAACGATAGATACACATACATTTCGGGAGATCTCTTCGGCGGCCTTCTGGAGATCTGAGAGAACAGAAAACGCAGAGAATCCCCAGCCTCCCCAGCCTCCTCCTCCTCCTCCTCCTCCTCCTCCTCCTCCTCCAGCGCTGGTTTTTGGAGGTGCTTCTTCTTCAATCTCTTCAACTGGCTTAGGAGGAGGCTCCTTCGCCTCCCTCAGTGGCTGCTTCTCGTCCTCCATTGAAGCACCTACGAGACGATTTCGCTCAAATTTCCCAAAATCACAGTCCTCTGGAACAAATAACTATTTTTCTTCCGCCTTCTTCCTTTTTGGAAAAATAATTGAATCGATGGGGCTTTAATTGAATATCTCAAGAACAAGAACCCTTCGCTGTTGTATGAGTCTTCTTGTGGCTTCTTCCTTTTCAATCTCGCGATCGAACTTTGGCGTAAACGTGAAGGCAGTTAATTTCTCTCCCTGTCGTTTCACGCTTCTCTACGATGCCGTTTTAACTTTTTGGCCGCTCTACCCGAAGACGGTTCGATAATTATTATTACCATTTTTTTTTAATAAGAGGGGAGTTGAATTCATGATTTTTAGTAATATGGTATTATTCTTACTATTTTAATTTTAGTACAATATGTTGGGTGGAGGATAAAACTTACCATCTTTTGATTGGAGGTAAATATTAATTACTACGGTTCGATTTATTTTATTTTAATTTTGAACCGTAACTAAGAAGTTTCATGTGACAAAGATGGATAATAAACGAAATGAAAGAGATTAATAAGGGAACAAGAAGGAGGAAAAACTGAATAGGGTGGAAATTACAACAAATTAATACTAAGTTCATTCCACGTGGGCTAAGTCTTGTTTTCTTTCAAAGGATTTGCAGGTTTCAATTTGATTATATAAAAAATTACATGATAATTCGTTTTGATTATGGTTTTTATCTCCTGAAAATTTTAGGAAAATCACGTATTTTACCTTTGTCAATTATTTTAACATTTTTCTTCATTTGTGTGGGTTTAAAATTTTGTAGAAGGATGAATAAATAGTTGTGAATATTAAACGAGGAGGAAAAATAACATTATTTTGAACATGGAATCTCCTACTCTTATACTAGATGTTAAATTGTCATTTAACCTAATAGTTAATTAAACTGATAGGTTTACTGTAATTGTAAGTTTAATTATGTATTTATATTCTAGGTACCTCAAGTAGGCGGAATCATGCCTTATTTGACAATCATAGATAATATTATATATTTCTATAAAAGGTATTGTTCCCACAAAGACATTACCTACGTCTATATGTCAAATAAATTTTTTATTTTTAAATAATGTGAGACTATGTTATTACCCCATTTTATAAGAGATGCTTACTTATAAATTTGTTCATATTAGAGTTCAACAAGAAGTACTTGGTACTACGATTATTGGAGGAGCAATACTTAAACCTGAGGATACTCCAGAATCTTTTTGATTGCTCATTCGAGAACTAAGATCTTTGGCCATATCATGAATTAGTAATTGCATTCGATCTCTAAAAAAATCCTAATTGTTTCGAACTTTCTCTTTTTGGAATGAAATATTTACGGAAAACAACTTGTAAACCTTATTATAGCGGACACTATATGTAGTATCATTTAGTTGACAAACAATTTCATTGTTTGAATTCTCACATAATTATGTCCAAATATTCCTAACAATGTTATAAAGAAAATTGAACCTTTAATTTAATTTTAATTCTCCCAATGGAAATAATTATGGTGAATTTATCACTTTTGGGATTGTGAAAAATATTTTTAATGAATTGAAAGTGATTTTCCAAGAAAATAAGTTTAGATCCGTAGGCCTTCTACCTCCATGCTGCATTACGATATGTACGTGACTATCTATTCAAAAGTGGCTTATAAGACCAAAATACTTTAACAAATGTTATTTTGAAACGAATGAAGTATTTTACTTATAAATATTATATTCTCAAAAGTTATCTCAAACTCGATCCTAATTCTATATTGACTGAATTAGACTGGTGCCATGAAAAATGATTATGGGAGGTAATACCCAAGCTTTTCCATATGAAATTTGTTGAAACAAAACTATGGAGAGAGTTAACTTTATAGCTTGCAACAGAGATGGGAATAAATCTTTTTTGGATTATTGAGTTTCCATGTCAAATGAACTATAAACTTAATCAGTAACAAAATTGGAACTATAAAGTTAATCAATACAATCCCGCAGTGGAGAAGTTGAGCTGGGTTGATACAGAGGAAACGTGGGCAATTTAAAGCGTGAGGAATGATCGGAAATTTAATACTAGAGACATGAGAGTTCTTCAAGACATTGTAAGTTCGGAAAAACAAACACCTGCCCTTCCTCCGTCTCGATATTGTCCCTACTTGTTAAGGATCTCACATTGATAAGGTAAGAGATCTAACAAAGGTTTATAATATAGGTAGCCTATTCTTCTAATTGTCAATTGGTTGTGGATCTCTTCCTCCTCTTGTTTTTGTTCCCTTCTAAAAAAGTATTTTAAAATGCACCTCACATGGTACCCGAGGCACCCTTTGTAAGATCAAAATGCACCCTCAAAAATTATTTACAATAATTTTAAAAATACAAAAATAAAATAATTGTAAAATTATAAAATTATTATAAATAACTAGTGATTTTGAACACTCTTTAAATTGAGGAAAGTATGCCCTAATTTATGAAAGTCTGCCCTGATTGGGTGGCTTCCTTTGTTGCCTCAAAGTCATGAATTTCCAACGTTCTTGAGTTCAAGCCTGACAACTTATTTTTTGTTATTTATCCAAAAAAAACTTATTTTTTTGTTTATATATATATATATATTTTGCAAAAACGGCATATCTCGGATTTTTTAAATATGTTTTTTTATTTAAAATAATTAATTTTAACTTCTATATCTGTGGCATATTTTTGAAACTTATCTTTGTTTTTTCTATTTTGCAAAAACGGCAAATTTTGTCTTTTATATATATATATATATATATATATTGCAAAAACGGCATATCGTGGATTTTTTAGATATGTTTTTTCTTTAAAATAATTAATTTAACTTCTATATCTGATTAAGTTTATAATGTGGACATTGTCAAAAGCAAAAACAGTTTATAATGTGGACAATAATTCAACTTTAAAGTGCTGTAATTTTTATTCTCTATTCAATAACGGTTAGTTCTCCCATTAATTTTTTTTAAAAATTGTTAATATAATTATAGTTTAATGGTCAAAGAAATTTTGCCCTTTTGAGTACACAACAGGGTAAGGATGGATATTCAAACTCATGGTCGGAGATAGATGTCGTTACTAGATGAGATATGCTCAAGTTGGTAAGAAATCTTACTCGTTGCTCAGAGGTTGGAGGTTCAATCTATTTCCTCATTTTTTTTACTAAAAATCAAAAACAAAAACAAAAAGTTAAACCAAAAATAAATATGCAAAAAAAAATTCACTAATTTAATAAGAAATAAGAAGTTTGATCAAGACACAAAATCTACTGTTAAATAGTTTGGTCAAAACAATTATGATGTCATTTTTGTTTAAATCCTATCTATTCCATATCAATTATGTATTTTTTAAAAATCAAAATCGTCATGTGAAGAAACAACCTTGGGATGCGTTCCAACACATGGTCATCTCTTGGTCTCTTGAAGAGACGATCATATCTTGATTTTTAAAAAAATTAGATGTGGCGCCAATAAAGCGTCACGTCCTTATGGTCGTCCCTAGGAAGACCAACTACTAAAAGTGGCATGGTTGTCTCCAAGTGGGGGGCTAATTTCAAAAAAATATTATTTATAGAATAAGTTAAAAAATATATTTTTCTTTAATTTTTATTTAATGCACTGTTATTTTAAAAATAAGTTTAAATAAAAACATTATTAAAAAAAATCCTAGGTTGGTATCATCTTAATTTTGTAGTGTAATATTCCAAAAAAAAAAGAACAATTATCTTTAATTTAAAAATTTCCACTTACACCCCTAATACCTTCTTTCGAATAAAACGTCATCAAGGATATTGATGTCATTTCAAATCATATTAATCATATCCACCCGACCGAATTGTAACGCTGGACCAAATCATCAACCAACGTGGGCAGGTCGGCCACGTTCTACGTCTGCAAAATCCAGCGTGTAAATATGGATTATCCAAATCTTTTTTTAATTACGGATTATCCAAATCTCTCGTTATAAAAGTTAATTAAAAAATGATTATATGTTTCGTAGGGAGAGGAAGTTCGATAAAGCTTGTCACGAATAGGATTGTCGATAAGACGGTGTCCATCGCGCTTCATTCCAAGACTTTTGCTTTTTGGTCATCTGTTTTTTCTGATTGGCTTCGTGAAGGAGCCGTGCACAATTTGTATGTTTGGCACACTAGTTCTGTTGAAGTTTTATTGAAGTTTTTTTCTAAAAAATATATATATCATTCAAATTTTAGTATGATTGACCTACTTTATATTAGGTATATTTGTTAAATAATAATATTCTTAGTATTTGGTATATCAATTGTATAACTAATAAACTCAATGTCAAGTATATTTTGCGATATATTTAAATTAAAATCTTTAACTTGAAGAAGATTTATCAGTGATATACATAATAGCAATATCACTTATATACTTGATATATCAATGAGAAACCTACAATGTTATTTAAGTCAAAATCTTGAATTATAATAAGATTTATTAATAATATATCTAATATCAAGTATATCATTCATATATTTAGTGTGTGATATATATGTATCAAGTATATCAGTTACATTAGTGTATACTTTATCATCGGTAATTGCTATACTTAAAACGAAGTATGTCACCGATATACTTTGATATATCAATAAGTAGCCGACGATGTAACTTAAATCAAAATCTTCAATCCGAATAAGATTTATCAATAATATATCTAATATAAGGTGTACCATTTGGATATTTAATGTGATTGATATACTTCATTATGTGTATAAATTATATGAGTGATATATTTAATATTTGGATAACGAAATAAAAGATTTTATAAAATTTGTCATATTTGCAAAATAAAAAAATATAGTGGCTATATTTGTAATTATGGCAAATATATTTGCTTCTCATTCAAAATATCCTAAAATATATCATAATTTATATATATGCGATAACTTAAATTAAGTTCATATTTAAATATGTTGCACCATGAAAACAGTGCCATTCTTGCGAATTTTTGAAGTGTCTCTGCAAATTTAACAAAATTATATTAAATTTCATTATTTGAGGTTCATCATTACATTACAAAAAACATATTATATAAAAGATACGAAAAATAGTAAGTTCTAAATAAAAACTGCTAGTAGATAAACTTTTTTTTTCCTGAGTAACAAATGTTATCGAATCAACCATTATAACCTAAAGCCTAAAGCAAAAAGGTTTTAAATTAGTTTGGAAGGAAAAAAATATATTCATAGAAAATACAATTTCACAAACATACTGAATCACATCCAATGTCAATGCTAAAAATTAACTTTTAAATTTTTCAATATTTATCTTTTATCACAAGAAATAGAATGGGTCCACTGGATGTTTGTAAACTAACTCATCCAGATCACAAATTGGTACTCATTACTACCTGTCCACTATTAAATATCACAATCTTTAAAATTTCTAATTTTACCCTTAAAGTGTATTAAAAATTATTATCAGTTATGTCCTTTAAAAAATTGTTATAATTTGCTGTAAAAAGTTAGTCCCATTAAATTATTACTTTATTAATATATTTGGCACATGACATACCATTTAGGCATGCTTCCTTTAAAAAAAAATATATATTGATGGACAAGTTGAAGTTTGAGAATAGATGAATTGAATTTCATATGTCAAATATTATGTGAGTGACATATTCATGTGTTTGAATATGCTAATTAATTAAAAAAATACTTTAATAATTAATCAATTTTTTTTCTTACTAATACAGTAAGAGCAAGGATTTTAAAAGACTAGAGATGAAATTGAGAATTATTATAATTATTGCGTATATATTGCCAAATCTCACACCAAAAGATATAGAATTAGCAAACATTAATTGAGTAATTGTCACCATAATACACATTTATAAACTTATTATAAACTTCATATTTTCAATTCAAATATTCATGATGTATATCATGTTTGAACCTAAATTTGACTAGGTTAAAGTCTGGGTTATTCAAAACTATATACATGAGGAGAAACATGCATAAAGAAAATTAACACTTTGATACTAAAGTTAGTAAGAATCCAACCTATAATTTTCAAGACGAAGAATCATATTGCATACCTATGTATAGAAATGATTGATTATTTATACGAGATAGATAGTGGGTCCACAGCTCCGGTCTCTTATACAGTTTTCAAATTAGTTAGATAGTTACAGACGATTGTGTGAAATATCTCAATATAAATCTTGTTACAAATTATCAACAAGGTTCCAAGCTATATGGATGCACTTTGGTTGAACTCAATAGCTGACTACTGTTTATTTTCGAAGTAAAAGATTTACTATGTGAGATGATCATTCCCAGAGCGCCACGTGATAGATCGTATTTTGTCTACTAATATACATTATAAAGATTAACATATGAATTTTATTTTAAAATATTGAATTTAAATAAAGGGCGGAGAATCAACATTCAATTATAAAAGAGGTTACACATATCATGATCAACTAAATTAGGTTTTTACCGGGAGCAATTTGGAGAATAAGTAATAAGTTTTTGTGTTTTTATTTTAATATGAATAAATAGCACAAACAATAATAAGTAATCAAATCAAAGTTAATTAAAAAAAAATTTATCTTCCCATCAAATTTTCAGATGAGTTTTTTTTAATTAAATCCATGATAAAGATTGAAATGAAAATTTTTATGAAATTTGAAAGGTGATGAATATATATAATTTCTAAATTTTAAAGAGAGATAATAGAAAAAGGTATATTCTACAATCAAATGCCACACAGTTCACACCTAAAAAAAAGTATTTAAAAAAGACAGCTGAGTTGGATTCCGTTGGGGAAAACGGAACCGACACGTGTCAGTGACGGCAATGGAAACCCTGCTGTTTTCTTTTGTAAAATTGTAAATATATATAATATATTTTAAACCGAAATAAAGGGAAAGCAAAAAGTAAATAAATTCCGAGGAGAAAACGGATTCGGAGTTCTTCCCTTCTAGCTTGGAATCCTGTTCTCTATAAACGAGAAATTTTCCCTCCAGCTGATGTACCGGCGGGAAGGGATTTTGTGGCAGCTTCGGCAGGTGTTGATCGTCTGTTCGAATCGCGTTTGCCGAATTCGCGATACCGCAATTGAATCAAATTCCACTTTGTTCTTTGTGGAGCTGGATAACTCTTACGGCAGGTGATTTAGAGAGGATTTTGTTGTGTTTCAGTAGCAATGAAGGCTATGGCGACCGTGCAGGATCTGATCGAGGAGGCTAAACTTCGAACGGTTTGGTGGGCTCTGTGTGTTTTCGTGATTTCGTACTTTTTGACCCGTAAGAATTCTTTATCAAAATTTCGATTACTTTTTGCAATTTGCGTTACTGTTATCTGTGCGCTGGTTTAACTTGAGGACTGTTCTTTAAATGTATAACCCATTCCCTTTTTCCTTCTCTCGGTGGCTTCAAGTTTGGAGTGAGTTGATGGTGTTGTTCGTTCTTTAATGATTTCTTATAGTGTGAAAGTTGCAAATATTTTCACTTGAGAAGCAGGATGAAGCAAAATAGAGCAGTAATGATTTCTTATCCTGTTTGATTGGTTGAAAGTTTCCGAATAGGAAAACAAATATGAAATATGAAGTATTGAGTTTTCCCCTGTTCTATCAATCAATCGCCGTGCATTTTGGGGTTTGATTTTGATGGACCTTTTATTTTTTTAATGCAGATACAAGTAAGTCAATGTGGATGAATTTACCCATAGCAGTTCTACTAGTTTCTGCTCTACGTATTCTATTCAACGAGATTGAGTTCCGTAGAAAGGTGCGACCTATTCAGCAACAAACGTACTTATCTCATCTGGAGAAGAAGCAGTTGTCTGTAAATGACTCGCGGCTTTCTTCAGCTCTTCCTCCACCAAGGTGGAAAAGGAAAATCCACTCTCCTATTGTGGAGGCTGCAATGAAGGATTTCATAGATAAACTACTGAAGGACTTTGTGGTTGATTTATGGTATTCAGAAATAACCCCAGACAAAGAGTTTCCCGATCAGATACATGCGCTAATCATGGACGCACTAGGTGAAATAGCAGTTAGGGTGAAAGACATAAACCTTGTTGACTTGCTCACAAGGTAGCTTATTTTTTGTGTGGTTGAGATGGCTGGAAATTTTTCCATTAGGTTTCTTTGTTATGTACTTAAGGAGTTTTAGGAGTTCTGACTATATTTAAATAAAAATGGTGCAGGGATGTTGTTGATTTGGTAGGTGATCACTTGGACCTTTTCAGAAGAAACCAAGCTGCCATTGGCGTTGATGTTATGGGAACACTATCTTCCGAGGAGAGAGACGAAAGGTTGAAACACCATCTTATGGCTTCTAAGGAGCTTCATCCTGCATTGGTGTCTCCTGAGAGTGAGTACAAGGTGTGAGTGGAGTGTTTTGTGAAAATAGGTCTTGTTATTTGAGTAGAATCATTCATTTTGCTAACTACTATTCTACTGTAGGTCCTTCAAAGGCTCATGAGTGGAGTGTTGACTTCAGTACTAAGACCAAGAGAAACTCAATGTCCTGTTGTCAGATCTATTGCTCGAGAACTTTTAACATGCTTGGTGGTGCAACCTCTTATGAATTTTGCAAGTCCTGGGTATGATTTTGAATGGCTAACCCTAAAGTCTGATCGTTTACTTTCTAGTTCTTTCATGAAATTGCAGAGAAAAATGTTGCTTACATTAAGAAGAAAAAGTGTACACCAAAACATTTGCATATTTTTTACCTGTATAATTTTACTTTTTTGAAGATATCTAGTAGTAAAAAGTTTAAAGAAAATGGTTTGCACTAAGATGTTCTTGTATGTTTGGAGGCTCTTTTGGGTGGTCTATTGATAAAATAGTTATTTACACTAATTTTTTTAGGACTAATTTTTAATTATTTTAAACTCAGAAAGCAAAAAATATTTTTTAGTCCCATGTTTTTATTCACGTTTCCATATGTTAACTTAAAAATATATTTCATTTAAATTAGTTTATACTTTAGAAAAAAGTTAGCTAAGAGAGAGAGAAGAGATAATCTTTCTGTTTTTCTTTCTGCTTACTGTCATTTTTCCATTCTTTTTATTCTGAATTTGTTTGTCTTGCCAAATGTTTTTTTTTGTGTGAGATTTTATTTGATTTTTTTAAGAACATAAAACAGTTTTAGAAGTGTATCTTCCAAACAGCACCTCAATTCTTTCTTAGTGAAAAAAATTTGGAGAGAGATCATTCTCTTTGGCACATATGTCTAGTCTTAAACGACTTACTAGTCAAAAGAATTGTAGCAGTGGTTTTTGACCCCCTTTATTTATTTTTTATTTTTTTGTGATCAGGTACATAAACGAGTTGATCGAATGTATTGTCCTTGCCACTAAAGCTGAGAGTGACAAAGATTCTTCAGATCATTACAAAGATTCTTCTACTGCTGTGTTAATACACGTCGAAGATTTGAACAAAAGGAAATGCTCATCTTTAAATCCAGGGAATGATTCAGAGCTTGCTAAAATTGACAGTCAACAAGAGAGAACCTCAGATTACATGTTCCAGGAAGAGCCTTTGCAACTGAAACATGCTGATTGGGCCCGTGTGTTGAATGCAGCAACCCAGAGGAGAACTGAAGTTCTTATGCCTGAAAATCTTGAAAACATGTGGACTAAAGGACGAAACTACAAAAAGAAAGAAAATAAGATCATTAAAGTAGGAGATTTTGAACCTATGCCTACGACAAAGGATTCTGGAATAAGTAGCATGCAACCTGCAAAAGTAACAAGGGATGAAATGTTGAGTGACAAGCATCGGGCTTCTATTGGGCCAGAAGAAAAGGTGATAGTAAGGAAAACATCCGAAAGACATTTTGATGTCCCTTTGACCTCCGAACCAGGTGACAAAAATAAAGTCAGTTTTCAGTTATCTCAGGATCTTCCAAAGGATTCATCTACCGATGGGAAGCTTTCTATTAATGAATTAAAGAATGTTGGTACACTTACAGCTAGTGCAACTAAAAAACAGCTCAAGAGATCCAATAGTACTTCTGCTTTGACAATTGCAGTTGGTGCAGGAAAGACTTCTACAGTAGAAGGTGGAAGATCTATTATATCAGATTTCTATGGCCCCAATTTTGGCAAGCATAGTGAAGAGCACCTTGCTAAGAGTGCCTCGGATATGGTGGTCCAAAAAGAAGGGCTGCTTGTTCCCAAACTTAGGAGTCGGGTGAGTGGGTTCATTCTTTTGTTTTCGTGCGTAATTTGTTTACTAATATGGTGCTTTACCAATTTTGTTCTTCTTGTCCTATCACAGGTAATGGGTGCATACTTTGAGAAAATCGGTTCAAAATCTTTTGCCGTGTATTCAATAGCTGTTACAGATGCAAATAACAAAACTTGGTTTGTCAAGAGAAGGTATCATCCTGATATCCCTAATTGAAATATTGAACGATGTCAAAAAACTTTAGTGGTTTATGTAGATTCCATGACATTCAAGTGCATATAATTTGTGTTTGGTCATGTTGTTTTGAGGTCATTTCGTTTGAAACTGAATGATCTTTAGTACCTCAAGATTTGAGAGAATTCCTCAAGCATTTTAATTTAAGTTACAGGTCTATAGTCACCTTCATGCTTGTCTTATTTGTACTTTATCTTTTCAGATATCGAAATTTTGAGCGGTTACATCGGCATCTTAAAGATATTCCTAACTATACACTGCACCTGCCTCCCAAACGAATATTTTCATCAAGCACAGAGGATGCTTTTGTTCACCAACGTTGCATTCAACTTGACAAATATTTGCAGGTATTTATTGATTTTCCATAGTTTCATACTTTCGTACATGTAGTCATTGTCGTTCATCAATTAACTTGTAGCTTTTTAAAATTAATAATGCATCCTGATTGCTTTACTGTGCATTTTCTTACCCAGGAGCTATTATCAATTGCAAATGTTGCCGAGCAGCATGAAGTATGGGATTTTTTAAGTGTTTCCTCAAAGGTAGTCAGCCCCTTTACTTTAGTTATATTATTTCTAACTCTTCATGGTCCTGAATTGCTTTGATTAACAATGCTCGCATGTGTACTATTAATTTTAAAATCCAGACAAGATTACAATTCAAAGCTTTATATTCAAGATTTCTACTCTCATATCATACCATATCATATTTTCATTAATTCCAAAATTTTATCTGTTAGGTTAGTGTCAATTTTTAATAAGTTGAAATATTCCAAACATCGTCTTTTAATTTTATGGACTCATTATCTTAGATGGACATCCAGATTTCAAGGATTTGCTCAACTTTTTACTCATTAGATTTGTGCAAGGGAATGATATTGGGAACTTAATTCTGATACTTTAATTATTTTTTTCCCAGAACTATTCTTTTGGAAAATCTCCCTCAGTGATGAGAACACTAGCAGGTGAGTGGTTGTTCTTATTGTTCTTTGCAGGCAAACACTTTGCAATTCGATTGCAAGAATGTTAATGTTGATTTTCTCTGTACTTTTTCTCATCCTATGCAAGTTATTTGCCTTTATCACTTGTCTTGTTGTAGCTTCTGTTACTAGATTGGTGGAACATTCGGCCCTTTATGGTAAAATATAATCTTTTTTGTTAACTCAATGAATAATCCGCATTCTTTATCCTAAAAAAAGGGAAATCCCCATTCTTTTGTCACACTATGAAAGTTGAACTTTTTGAGTATTGAGGGATTCTTACTCAGTTGAAGTGTTGTTGAACTACCATGAATAAATAGCTAAGTTCCTGTTATAAAAAAATGCAGTCTCTCAAATTTGCTTGATATCATTTCATGACCATCGTATACTTCCTAGCAGTATCCATCTGCGTGTTGATGCATTCTGATAAATTTTAAAATAATTGTCGATAAAAGTGGAAGTGTTCTAATGGGTGCCTTCGAGATGTCATTGGTTAGCAGTATCATGACCACTGACAATTGTTTGACAGTTTCTTCAATTCCTTTGTTATTGGCCATCATTGATGATTTCAAACCATTTTTAAATACAGTCAATGTGGATGATGCTGTGGATGATATTGTACGCCAGTTTAAAGGGGTCTCAGATGGTTTCATGCGCAAAGTTGTTGGTTCAACTTCACCCTCTGATGAAGCCTGTGCCTCATCAAACTATGACCGGAAATTGTCTTTTAATTCAAATGAGTTACGCAAACACGTTTCTGCACAGTATAATTTAGAAGAAGCTAATAACATGTCTGATGAGGAAGGTGAGAGACTTGGAAGTGAAAACCATGAAAAAGTTAGTGGATGGCATTCGGACACTGAATTAAACTCCAAGAGTTTTCCTCCTCGTGTGATCAAACGGGGTGAAGAGTCGGATAACTTGGTTGTTGACAAGAAAAATGATCTAGAACTGAGGTCTGGAGCCAGTCATGGAGGATTTTCTCAAACTTCATACCATATGGATGATCCAGAAGGAATGCCACCAGAGGTATTGCAACTTTATATGACTTCTTACTGTTTTCTGCTTTATTCATTTTAACAGTCAGGTATCTTGCATGCCACTTTTTTCACCCAAGTACAAATAATCTTGCGTTTTATCTACTTGGTTTGTTTATGGCCTAATTTCTAATCAGTAAGGGAAATCATCTTACAAAATTATCCTTTCTGGCTCCTTATGGTGCTCGGATTATATTTATATCACTTTTTTTCTCTCTAAGAACTTGATGAAAATGCTAGTGCTACTCAATAGGGACGCGCAAAGGACATGATGGATGGAAATAAAAGATATATGTGTCCTTAGTTATATGTTTGTAGTTATCACATTTCAATTGTTGTATGAGGACTGAACATAAAGACAGTTTATATAACATATGTTGCAAATTACATCTGTAAATAATTCATCGTTTTACTAAAAAGAGTTATAAAAATCTGAGCAAAATGAAAATCCTCTGAAAATGAATCCAACTACTGTAGGCAATGAACACAGAAGAAATAGGTGATTGATGTCATCACCGCAAAAACTTTACTTCTTGAGAATGTTTCCTTTCCAAATACATTTGGCCACCTTGCCATTCAGATGGCAGAAGACCAAAGCACTATAGTTACTAGACTTACTGAAAATAAGATTCAATCCTCAATCGTCCACCTCTTTGCATCATTATTTTCACTGGAAGTCACCTCAGCAGTAGTCTGAACAATATCATTCCACTCCATTTCCTGATTGTGAACGGTTCTGGTAAACTGCAAGAAATTGTGGGACATTCCGTTCAAGAAACTATATTGCTATTGTGATTGATTTACTGGAGTGGGCATGTACAAATCAGCTATAAGTTATTCTGATTAGGAAAAATTAAAGATTTGAGTTATTTATTGACTTGACACGTTAATGATGTTTGATTCAAGCACATAGCTGTGATATTCATAACTAATTGGTTGTTTCTATATTATATTTCTGCAGTGGACTCCCCCAAATGTTAGCGTACCTCTTCTAAATCTGGTTGACAAGATATTTCAGCTCAACAGGAGAGGCTGGATAAGGTTCCATACCTTCCCCATTTTCTCTATAACCTTCTTCAATGCCATATTCTACGTTGTTTCTGTGAGTCTGTTACTTAATTACACACAGTGGCAGATACGATTCCATATTTCCTGCTAAGTTGGAGGCTGTTTTATATGTATGCTTTTCTGGCCCCAAGTTGCTTCCTCTTTTTGTTTTCCCCCCATATTTTCTCCATAACTGTTGATGGCTGCTTTATATGTATATCCACTTCCCCAGTTGCTCTCTCCATTTGAGCTTTTTTACTGGCTACAATAATGTTATAGTCTAGAGTTTGTATTTATTTCTCTATTTCAAACTCCATTCAATTACAACTGACACAGCTTCTAATTTATTTGTTCCATTTCTATTATTAAAATTTTTGATGCAGGAGGCAGGTCCTTTGGATATCGAAACAAATATTACAGTTAATAATGGAAGATGCCATTGATGATTGGATTGTTAGGCAAATACACTGGCTACGGAGAGAGGACATCATTGCTCAGGGAATTCGATGGGTTCAAGATGTAAGTACTAGAACTAGTAAGGGTATTAATGAACCGTGTATTTTTCAAATTGACCGAAAGGTAGAATATCTCAAAATTACCTGAAACTGAAGATTGATATGACTAGTAATTGTGGTTTTCCCCCTTCCCTGCCATGAGGAGTTCAAGAGGGCTCACTTCTAATGTCTATTCTGCTGAAGAACTGCTTTAGTTTCTTCTAAATAAATTGTCAAGAAATGGGTCAGATTAGTTACATAGCTACTATGGATTTTTCTACTTTTTATGCCAAATAATTACTAGTAATTACTGCAGACAAAACTAAGGCTACCAACAGTGTGAGGAATTTTGGCGGTGCATTTTCATGAGGCCATGTTAAAAGAATTCATTGGGTGTTAATTCATACATAGAGACAAGAAACAAAATCTCAATGCTAAAGGTTCACAGTTACTCACGCCTTTGATGTTTTTATACAAAATGATTAAATTTGAGTATTTTACATTTGATCGATTGGCATCACTTTTTTTTTTAATTCAACAATGTGGTTGTAGGGACACGAACATCTGACATTTTAGGACGTATGTATAGCACCTTAATCAGTTAAGCTAGGTTCACATTGGCCATATTCATCATTTTCATACACTGAAAATTTGTCACATCTCTTATTTTTTCCTAATTCCTGATCCTGTTATTGGATGAACATCTCCTGATCTTTGGTCAGAAATGATACAATGAGGATTGGAAAAGAAAATTCATTCTTCCAACTATTGCTCCTTCAGGTTCTCTGGCCCAATGGAACATTCTTTATACAATTAAGGAATGCTCAAAGTGAAGATGATGATACTCAATCTACTACTAGCCGAACTGATGAAAGTAAGATCCCCAAGCCTGGGTCTTTTGAGCTGCAGCTTGAGGCTGCTCGTAGAGCTAGTGATGTCAAGAAAATGCTTTTTGGTGAGTGCTTTCTTTCTGCGAGTCTCTGACCTGAAAAGTGTGCAACATTTTGATACCTTTTCTTCATTGAAAGTTCTTCCCAAAGATGTACGACGTGACATGTAAAATATATAAATCCAAAATATTATATTTTGGATTGTAGTCATTGTTTTGTTGATATTTTGGATTTATCTATTTTAGATGTTCTATAAAATTTAAAGATACTTCGTTATCTTGTTGCTCTTCTTGTTATTCTTCTCCCAGCATTTAACATCATAGTATGGTGGGAATTTTTTTATGGCACTCTTGCATGTATGGACGTTTATACTTTATTAATAAACCTTCTCTTTTCACGATCTTACTTGAACAAGATCTATTTTATAGTTTGTACTGTGTCCTTCAATTCTAAAAATAAATCATCTGGTTTCAGTCTGTTTTCCAGGAGTGTATGATAGCATGAACTTATTGCTCCTAAAATATCAAAATATTGTTATTGTTTGTTCATTATATCATATTTATGAATTTAGAATCTTGTAATCGTGTTTGTATCCCTTTGTACTTTATAAGCAAGAACAATTTATAACAGACGTCAATACATTCTTTCTAGGTGGGGCTCCAACACCATTGGTAAGCTTGATAGGGAACAACCAATACAAAAGATGCGCAAAAGACATTTATTACTTCACTCAGGTGGGTTAACATTAATCATTTTGCATTTTGTCATTTCTTTTCGTCATCTTGGGTTATCTCGAAATCTGTAGAAATGAATAATTTGAGTAACATTCTGTATAATCAGCAGTCTTCCGTCTGTGTGAAGCAACTTGGGTATGGACTACTGGAGCTAATACTCGTATCAGTTTTCCCTGAGCTGCGGAACTTAGTCCTCGAGATTCATGATAAGTTGCCCATCTCGCCCATCTCATAACCTCTTATCCAGGTTATGTCTGCTTCTCCTCCCAATTCCGAGCTCAGAATGTCAACATTTTACTTACTTTAGCATTCAGGTTCCCTCAGTTTTGATGATGTAGTAGTAGTATTTAAGCGATGAACAGAGTCAGGAATTTTGTGGATTGCTGAAAATTCTTTTGTGAATAGAAATGGTTTTGCTCGTCTTTCTTCTTTCAACTGTATAGAGTTTTAGCTTTAGGGTGTGTATAGAATTTAGTGGTACAGCAGGTGATGGACAATCTCCATATCTTGGCCATTGTAATTGATCCATTCTCCTCTTGTTCATAATGATTCACCTTTTCTATTGATGATTGATATTGAAATTTATTTATTCATTATATATCATTTTGATTTCTGAGGGGTTCTCTCTCATAGATCTTGACATTTGGAACTCCTTGAGGCATTATTATTATTATTATTATTATTATTATTTTGGGTGAACTTGATAGCCATTGAATAATGATCCTCAAGAAAGTTCAAAGTTCCATGTTGTTGAAGTTGTTTATTTGAGGCATGATTCTGTGAATTTACTGGATTGGTAAAATATCACATTACATTATGTTATTTAATTAAAAAAAAGCTGAAATCAAGTCTTCAAAAATATTGACAACAAAAATTGAAAAATGAGGTATACTTTTAAAACATATTTAACTTTACCAAGATATTTACAAAACAGATGAAATGAGGATGCGAGAGGAAATTGGTTATTTTTAGCCAATTGCAATCACTTGAGACTTCACACGTTGATAAAATTTACCCATACAAGTCAATTATGTTTAAATTAGAAAAAATAATACAACTAATTGACTGTCATTGCAATTGGCTAAGAATAACCCATGCAAATACATATTACTTTTTTGGTTAAAATGTTATTTTGGTCCCTATAGGCGGTACTTTTACACTTGGTTCATTTTAGTTCTTGTACTTTGAAATGTCTATTTTGGTCCTTGTACTTTAAACTTCGGTTCATTTTATTCCCTATACCTTGAAAATGTTCGTTTTGGTCCTTGTACTTTTAAAAAGTGACTATTTTAGTCTTTCCTTGCAAAATTTTAACACAAATTTTACACATAACAAAAACTCTTTAGTGTAAAGTAATATTTACATTTTAAGAAATATATTGATTTTAGTGTAGTGTTGAAATTGTGATAGAAAAAAATGAGATTAAGAATAAAATTAAGAGACCAAAATGGTCACTTTTTAAGAATACATGAGTCAAAATGAATATTTTTGAAAGTACAAGAACTATAATGAACCAAAATTGAGAGTACATGGATCAACTAGTATTTTAACCTACTTTTTCTCAAGTTGAAGTTTCAACTTCTATTTTAGCATTTGTTGAGCTAAGAAGATTAATTCTATTACTTTAGAGTTATAAAATTATCTAAATTGAGAGGGAATGAGTTCAAATTCCATGATTGCCACCTTATCTTAGAAATTAATTCCTATGTGTTTTTCGATACCAAATATTGTAGGGTTGTTTGACTGCTCCATGAGATTAGATGAGATGCATGTAAGTTGGCCAAAATACTCACATATAAAACAAGAGTTGTATTCTGTTAGATTTGCTTGCTAATTGTGAAAATAAAAGTGAAAAGGAAAGAAGAAAGAAAAAAAGAAAATAGATAGTTTTTTTAGTACACTTTTGATTGAATACAAGTATTTTAACTTGTTGAACTATGCACCGATTAGAAAAACAAAAGGAAAAAAACAAGAAAACAAAAATAGAAAAAAATTGTTTTTCTGTACGTGGATTACCTTCCAACATTTTTCTGGTGGCTTATCRTATCAAATGTCTTTCTAATTAGGCCCCCGTTTACTTACTGGCAATTAAAATGATAAAAAAAATTAGAATGAAAAATATTTGGATAAAATTAAAAATTTTCAAACGCTTTCTCCATTATTTTTTAAAAAGAAAAAGAAAAAAACAACTCGCCGTTGGGTTAAGAAAACGGAAGAAAAAAAGGGAAAGGGGAAAAAAATCGCCGTTGCCGGGGATCGAACCCGGGTCACCCGCGTGACAGGCGGGAATACTTACCACTATACTACAACGACCTTGTTGATAGAAATTGCTTCTATAATATTATTGTATTTTTAATATCTTCTTGCACATTTTTATTTTTATTTTTCCTTTTTTTCAGTTCAACTATTACGGCTCTACCTTTAAAATAGTAATAAGGTAATGGTATTAAGGTTCCTTATTTACTTTGGATTAGCAAATATTTTAAGTTAGTCAAATATCATTAGACATAAAATTAAATTCGTGTAATGTCCATATTTTAATAATTTTCCCCCTGAAGTTCTCTCTATATAGATACTTTTTATCAACATTTTAATTTTATTTTTAACAAAAACAACTCTGATGTAATTATATAAACATTTCTAAATATTGCAATTATTTGGTGTCGTAGTCAATATGCCCCTTAACAATTCACCCAATTGCTCTTTATTTGCGATAATTTTAACCTAAGTTATAATTTTTTTTAGAATTTATTTGAAAATTTAAGGTAGCTTTGCAAATTAGTTTTAAGAAATATGATACTTTATGAACCCTAGTTATTTTCCAACGTAATTTCATTATCTTATAAAATTATTTTATGAGGAAATCATTTCAGACTCCATTTAATTAATTTTTTTTTCAGTACATAATTTCATTCAAAACTATACAAAATAGCAATAACTAAATTGATAAAATATGTCTTTCTTTCATACTATATATATATGTAGTCCTTGAGCTATGACATTGTGTTTATTTATTAGCTTCATTAACTTAAAAAAAAAATCAATATATCAAGTTCCAACGGATACTTTTATTTAGGCGTATCATACCCACTAAATTAATTTTAGTAGTCAATTTGAGTATAACTCAATATAATTATTATCGTCCTCAGGTGATAAAGATTCAACTCTTCTACTCTCACTATCATATCATATTTGTTGAATTAAAAAAGAAAAAGAAAAAAAAATAGTTAAGTTGGTATGATAGGACAAATAACTTTGGTACTTTTTTTTTTTGGTCCTTTTGAGTTTTTGCTATAGGTCATTTTGGTCCCAATGTTTCATAATTGTGCATTTTGATCATTGAATTTTTAAAATTAGGTTTAAATGGTCCCTCAACCGATACATATGTTAGGTATCTAACGCAACTGGACGTTACGCTTGTCGCTTAGCAAGATCGAATAAGATAGCTACGCGACAAAACCCTAACCTAATGTCCATGATAATATAATGCCAGCTGCTAATATACACGATCACCGGAAATTAATTCCCATATTGTAGCATGATTAGTGGCTTAGCAAGGTGATCATAACAAACCTTAAATGCGTCCTCGTGGAAGATAAGATTGCGTTGATCACTTCCACGCGAGCACTTACACAATGCCCCTTATAAATCGCTATTATTAGACCTATCGTGGTGCTAGTCATAAAATCATGTTACACGATGCTTGCATTTTAACACAGGGATGATGTAGTAAAAACAACCATATAACTTCTTGAAGAAGTTTCATATTTTATTAAACAAATATCATATGAGTTTACTAAGGGATAGACTAATCCACTCATTTCTTTATGTACGCCGTACAAGTGTTAAAATACAAGAATCACATAATGCTAATTTATGACTAGGATCATGGTCTTTGATATGATTAAGATCATATTTTTTAAGCCCATCATGTAAGTGTTCGCATGGAAGACCAATGCAATCTTATCTTCTACGTGGACGCACTAGAATTTATGATCTGTCTGTTGATGCAGAAATTTACCTTTTGAGACTTTGCAAATTTTGCACCAATCTTCTAGAAAAATGGACCAATGAGACCTGCAAAACAAAATCGTACTAAGATCGGGGTGATTCTTGCTACACGGGCTCCGATGCTTAAGTTAGTATCGGAGTAGTCTGAGGATGAAGAGTATGATATTTTGGCGTAGCAAAGAGTAGAGATTTATAGAGCACCTCCCTAGGATATATTCTACTAAATGTAGGAGAAATCCTAAAGCCATCAGATATCTCCCCCTTTTAAATAAGAGGATTTCGAATTGTAGAAAATATGAATTTTTTCATCCATAACAATCTCGTTGCCAAGTTATCAGATCTTGCTACATGATGACCAATAATACCAAGTGATCGCGTTGATTAACTATGTAATGTTATATTCCACGTGGACATGTTAGTGGTTCACGTCACATTCCTTTATTATTCAATTGTGCTACATGATGAGCTTAAAACTAAGCCCCTCCAAAGTGAATATTTATGTAATGAAGGATAATATAATTTCCAACTCATTAATGCAACATTAGCCTAATCATCTTTTTTCAAAATAGCTAAAAGAGGTGTTAGCTGATATATCATTTAAACTAGTTCTAGAAATTCATGGATCAAAAGTGTAGGATTTTACAACGTAAGGACCAAAATGACCCATAGACAAAAAACTCACACAAATAGATACTTTTCCTGAGAAAAAAAAAATCAACAAGAACTAAAATTAATTGAAACTATACTAAATACTAAATAGACAGTAGGTTTAAGTTTTATAAATTAAATTTAAAACTTAACTGATATTTAACAAAAAAACATGTTTTTTTTTTGCAAACATAAGAATCCTTTACTCGGTCATTATTGATATCTACTCTTTCCCTTGATTTTGAATGTTCAAATCATTCTACCCCAATTTATTATACTAAAAAAATACCTTGTTTTATAGAACCTTCTTTTTTTCCCTCAATCAATTAAATCAGGTCTCGATCACACTTCTATTTAATTTTATCATAAATAGTATTAATGAAATGTTGATATAACATGTCCATTAACTTAATTTTAATTAAATTGACATGATGTGACAAATAACACAAATGTCGTTCATTGATACTATCACGTAACATTCAATTAATAATAAAAACTAACATTATAAAAAATCACACCTAATCTACTTCTTAGGACTAAATGTGAGTTTGATGTACCTTTTAAATTAAACACTTCTTTTGCACTTTCTTACAAGTAATCATCTCTCAAGTATTTAAACTACCAGAATGACAGTTAACTTAAAATAACATTTTTATAATCTTTGAAGTGTTTTTCTTCACCAAATAATTTTAAAGCAATCCAATTTTTAGAAAATGTTTTTATTTAATTATCAAACATTGTGGATTTAAAAAAAAAAACACTTTATTAGTTATATAAAACTACTTAGAAGTAACTAAAGCCGCTCTCACAAGCACAACGGTATACGAGTCACCCGGGTAAGAAAGTGGAAGGAAAAAATAAATTAAGAAAAAATCGCCGTTGCCGGGGATCGAACCCGGGTCACCCGCGTGACAGGCGGGAATACTTACCACTATACTACAACGACCTTGTTGATTGAAATTTTTATTTTGTTAAATTTATACAATTATTATTAGAGATGAAATAAAAATAGTTTAATAAATTCATACTGACTTGAAAAATAATTCTCTATCTTTTAATAAATTTCTCTTTTGAAGTCTCTATTGATGTAGTCGTATAGATACTTTTGTCCACGTTTCAAGTTTTCTTTTATAATTAATAAAATTAGCGCCATTTTTTTTGTTTCTTAAGAAGGGACACAATTTAGATTATTTGAGAAATACTTGTTTATGGAATGAGCAACATGCTCTAATTGCTGAACTACGTTCATGTCAAACGTCTCGATCACACTTCTATTTAATTTGAAATTTTGATATAGCATATCATTAACTTCATTATAATTGAGTTGACGTGATGTGATAAACAACAGTTACATACATTCATAACATTAATTTTTTCTTGAAGTAGGTCACATAACGTTGGATTAGTAATTAATAAAGACTAAAAATTGTAGAAAATCGACGAACACTAAATAAAAACATAATTATTTTCAAATAGATGGTAAAAAAAATACTTTTAGTTATCTGAAACAACTTAAAGAAATTATAGGCATACACACTCTAAATTAGTAATTTTTACTATAATGCTGTAGAAAAAATTGAGTATTATAAAACACTTTTCTTTCAAAATCATCCCAAATATACTATAAAATATAATTTAACCGAAACAACACTTCTAAAATTCTCTAATATGAATGTTGAATACTCGAGCATTTTTGGATTTCTAGACATCCGATGCCAATACTCAACAATTTTAGATGTCTTCGGTGAGTTTTCAAGATTTTCATGTTGTGGGTATATTTTTTTGACAATTGTGTCATTCATCATTTTTATTCTATAAATTTTTTTCGTCAATTTTTATTTATTTTATTTTATTTTAAAAATAAATGCATGCACTAATTCATTCATTAATGACTAAATACAATTATATTTATATGCTACATTTAAATATAAAATAAACTTTACTCAATGGTATAATCTCTCCATCTATTTTCAATTGAATTCTATAGTGCAAATTTTAATTTATTTTACTCTTCCAATAGTCACCCATCAATTAAATTGACATAAAAATATAATATCAAATTAATAAAAGCAAAAATTTTATATGAATTCAAATTATATTTAAAAATATATATGTTAACCTATAAATTATATGATGATGGATAAGAATATTGTGAGAACAATACGTAATTTTAATACATTTCATGTACAGATTTTGCAAAACAAACATAGCTATTAAAGTATTACAAGACATTTTTATAAATATTCTCACAAAATAAACATGAACATCTAAAAATGTTGGACATATATAATTCCAAATATCTAATATTCCGAACATTTGAAGATGTCAACTATCTAGATTCTCGAAAACAAAGGTCCTATGGGAGGTTTACAGATAACACTAATTTTTTACTAACCAAACTAGATATTTTCTTTAAGGGAAAGAACATCACTTTTTGTGCACACAAAAAAAAAAAATCGAATAAAATAATAAGGGGTTGTGCAAGAATGAAAGCTACTCTCAAGTCTCAAGTCCAAGTCCGAGCACAGTATATCACCATTTTCCTTGGTTAGCATTCAAAGTTCTCACAAAATCTTTGGCAATTGTAATCTCCTTAGGAACCACCCATAGCCATCCCATCTTATCCATTTCCCCACTCATTTTTCTCCATACAAACCCCATTTCTCCCTTCCCTCTCAATCCAATCCTCTTCAACTTCACCCAAAATTCCTCTTTCACACACAGGTTCATCCCCAAATCTCTCTTTCCCATCTGGGTTTTCAATCAATCTCACTCTTCTTCCTCTTCTTTCAGGCAACTCTATGGCGACTGCCTCCGCTACCCTCTCGCCGGCCATGTCCACCGCCGCCCCCATCGCCGCCGGCTCAAGGCGGAGCCAGAGGCACCACAATGTCCACTACATCACTGGCCTCAACTCCTTTGGTGGGCTGAAGGCTCACAACAATGTCGTCTCCTTGGGCCTTCCCCTGTGCCCTGACCACTCCTTTGCAAAAATTGTGAGTTCTTTGAAATATCCATCAAAAGGAAAGGGCAAAAATGGCGGCGGCGGCGGCGCCCTGTCCTCCACCTGTAATGCCGCCGGTGAGATTTTCAGGATTGCGGCCATTATCAATGGGCTGGTTCTTGTGGGAGTGGCTGTTGGGTTTGTTCTTCTCCGGATTGAGGCATATGTGGAGGAGACAGAGTGAGAAGCAAATGGTTGATTGATTATATTGTTCACTTGTCAAATTTGTAAGTTATCTGTTACCTTTTACCAGTTATTGTAGAACTCAATTGTTTCTCTCGATCAAAACAATTGACATAATTCATTTTGGTTCCCTCCCCTCCCCCTTTCTCATTCCAAAATAATGGCAATGTAGAAGAACATGTTCATCTGCTTGGATCCCCTGGAAGAGGAAAATGCATATTCTTGTAAATTTTTGTGTTGCTTTGAATCTTAGACATATATATATGCTTTAGCAGGCATTTCTTGTGAGATCAACAGATTGTTTACAGGCATGGTTTTCTGATGCAACATTGAACCAAACCAGCAACTTAAACTGGTCCAATAAACTTAGATTCTGTTTTGGTTGTAGAATCAAAATTGAAATCAACAATTCCACTCAGTTGCAGTATATACAGCTTTATTGTTCTTGGGAAGGCATGCTAGTGTACATAAAAAGCTTACGAAATGCTCGAAATTTTCTCCAATTCGTCCAAAATGGCTGATTCAGTTTCAAAGATAGGATTATAATCTCTTGAACCAGTTAGAGATGCTAGTCCCAGTGTTTAAACAGGTTGGACAATAGCCACTAGAAAAACAAGCCGCTGGGATGAAAAATAAGCTTCATCCCAGTTAATAGGCGTGTATCAGTAACGAAAACGTCTTTCATACCGTATATGCTACTTGCTAGAAAGTCGAATAATACAGGAGTCGAAAAGTGTGACATTAAAGAGGACTTTCTCTTCATGTATGATTCTTATAGAGGTGGGTCTCGAAAACGGTTGAACTTGCAATATTGGATGCTGAAACTACTTAGTTCATCAACAAAGTTCTATTCTGTAGCAACTTACCATTAGTTCTATAGTTATTTATTTTGGTTGGATAGCCTTTTAGTAGTCTTTAAAGGATATTGACTTTGTCCCTTTTGACAATTTGATTCACCTCATTCATGACCTTACTGCTGGTAGTAGCTATGTTAACGCATATCGACATCATTTTTGCTGCTTAAAGCTGCTCGTAGTCGGACAACTGGATCTTTGAACTATAATTTTCAGGTTTAATCCATTTGAGGCTTATAAATCCTGTTAATATCAGGATTCCAGCAAGTATCCAACTGAATTGCAGGTTGGCGAGCGCCCGTGCCCTCATATCAGCTTCTGGAGAGGCACAGACGACTGCTCCAAGCATTTCGTCTTTGCCTTTCTCCACGATCCTCATGCTGCAGCCCTTAGGAACCAGGTCTGGAACCCATAACATAAACCCCATATCCATAAACCAGCACCCTTGCAAAACAACCAACAATGAAAGAACAAGAGCTGCAGGGAAGCTGGTAGGACAACAAGTAGCTACGAGTACCGACACGAGAGACGCGAACACTATGAGCTGTAGGAGCCAATGGTAATGGCCTTCAACACCATTGTGGTCAGCCGAGTGGAAATGGAGCAAGAACAGTTCCTGACTGAAGACAGAGGCTGCAAATATGCCTTCGACCCCAGATGATAAGTTTGTCGAACGATTCAACTCGTTGTAGAGGATAAAACCCGAAAATATGGCAAGGTGCAGGAACATGGTCGCATGCTCCAAGTTGATGACTTTGAAAGACAAGTGAAGAAAAGGGTAGTCCCAAAACTGTCTGAAAATTGCAAGTACTGAAAAAGAGAACACGAAAACAAGCTCGAAGTACTTGAGTCTGGAAAGCGGCCATTCGAGAGGGTACCAAAATCTGACTTTGAAGTTTGAAGAGCCTTTGAGATTGTAGGCTCTGATTGTATTCACAGTGTGCCAAAGGCCAAGAAGGGTGAATACAAAACCAGAAACTACATGAGGTACAAATTGCCCCATTGAAACCCTCTAGTTTCAAATTCTAGCTTACCAATATCATCTATAAGCCAATGCAATTTTATATTCTCTCATTTGGCTTGTAGGTTCAACCTACAAATACATGATGGTTGTCTAGTCAAATATTTGGTGCATAATGTATGTGTTTTCCACTAGGAAAGTCATTGACAAAAGTTGATAAAGGAGCTTTAAAAATAGGAATACTGATTGGGAAATGATGGGCCACTTCAATGCTTAGATGTAGAATGCAGAAAATGAACTCATACATGATTTTGGAATTGTTAGCCCTTACTTGGGTTAAAATCCTTTCTAATTTGCATGGTGAAGAGCAAGGAAGAGAAAACACTATACTTTTAGATGGAATGGACATGTGTCAATTAGTTGAATTGAATACGTGATTTGGAATGTCGAAGCATGTGTTATGTTCTTCGATTCGGGCATGATGAGGACATGTGTTTGACGTGTTGCTTGCAAAGCACCAAGGATGTGTGGATTATATGTGTGGTAGAAAGACAATAAACAAATGATCCAACGAATGATCTTGATGGTACAAATTTCAAATGTTCTAATATTCTATCGTAGGTCTTAGCTTTAAGCTCTTAAACAGGAAACTTAATATATTCAATGTTGTCTCTAGATAAGCCACAAGCATAAATTTGAGGACTAGAATCAAGGTTTTAAATGTCGAGGTCTTAATTTCATGAAAATATCGATAAAATGTCGATGTTGATAGATAATTTTGTTGATATTTTTCATATTTGTTGATTTTTTTATGCTATAATAAAAATGTCGATTCACCCCTTATGTAGATATCGAATTCATGAAAACATGGACATATCGATGAAAATGTCGACGTGTCGATGAATATTTAGAACCATAACTAGGATCAAAATAAGAGAATCCATGCAAATGCATTAAGCTCATTAATCAAAATCTCTAATTTAGGACCAAGATCATCTTGCGACCAAAATGAGACAACAAGACCATTCAAAGAAAAAACCACATTTTGCTCCTCCAAACCCGTAAAAAAAGGTTGGAGAAGAAAAATGAAAATATAATTTTGAATCTTTAAGGGTCATTTCTAAAATGAATAAAAGTTGAAAGTACATAAACTAAAATGAACCAAAAACTGAAACTACAAGGGTATGTGGCTCGCTGTTTTTAGTATTAGAATATTTGAAAGATGCAAGGAATTTAATGCAGCCAAACCAATTAAAAGAGTGATAGTGAAAGCTTGCCATAAACGAAGCATATTGTGGTTCTATCATAAATGGCAAAGATTTAGTGCTGCCTTTCAGATATGCTTAATGGCTCTAAGTGCACTATAAAAAAGTAGGCAACAAAAGCAAATGCTAAGTGGGGGAAGCTTTTGTTTGAGACTAACAGAAAAAACTGTGAACGAATCGCCTAAAGGGAAAGAGGGATGGTTCCATTGATCACCATTGATGGGAAAAAGATCAGATCGCTGGTTGTTTCTTTTTGGTTTTGGTTCAAGGTTCTAACGTGTCGAGGTCGAGAGATCGAAGGAACACCTGACGTTCTTAACGAGGTGAATGCCTCGTTCTGCTTCGAGGCTGCCGTAGGCCTATAGGTGGAGGCGCGATCAACCAGTTGTCAGGGGCGTACACCCCCGTTAGGCGTCGTACATCTTATCGTGGAGGCTAAATGCTTTCTTTTCATTTCTACGTCTACAATAATATCCCTTTATCAAGATATTATATGTAATAGCATTGGGAGCCATTCCTTTCTTCTGAATTTCTTTCATCATTCCTTCAGCTTCATCGATTCAAACAATGCATGAATCAGCAAATTATAAGTTGACACAGTTGGATTTTATGTCTTTCTTCAACATGTCACCCTTATAACCCTTATAAGAGAGAAAATTATTAAAACATGGACATTACACAGAGTTTAATTTTATCTTTATCTGTAATGATGTTTAACTTTCCTGTAAAAAAGGGTTATAATTAACTTAAAGTATTTGCTCATGCAAACATACCAGGTAGATAAGTAACCTTAATACCATTACCTTGTTACTATTTTAAAGGTAGAGCCGTAATAGCTGAACTGAAAAAAAAGGAAAAATAAAAATAAAAATATGCAAGAAGATATTAAAAGTACAATAATATTATAAAGCAACTTCAATCAACAAGTCGTTGTAGTATAGTGGTAAGTATTCCCGCCTGTCACGCGGGTGACCCGGGTTCGATCCCCGGCAACGGCGAATTTTTTCCCTTCCCTTTTTTTTCTTCCGTTTTCTTAACCAAACGCGAGTTCTTTTTTTCATTTTCTTTTTAAATATATATATATATAATGGAGAAAGCGTTTGAAAATTTTTAATTTTATCCAAATATTTTTCATTCTATTTTTTTTATCATTTTAATTGCGAGTAAGTAAACGGGTCTGATTAGAAATACATTTGATATGATTAGCCACAAGAAAAATGTTGGAAGGTAATCAACATACAGAAAAACATTTTTTTCTTTTTTTTTTTCTGTTTTCTTTTTT
>NW_019104495.1:3043718-3058399 GCF_001995035.1 Momordica charantia | reverse complement strand
TAGTCTTATGGAGCAATAAAACGATCCTATAACATTTAGTGTCGAGAAATACATAAGAATTAATTTCTAAGATAGATGACCATCATGAGATTTGAATTCATTCCCTCTCAATTTAAGTAATTTTGTAACTCTTAAAGTTATAAAATTAATCTTCTTAGTTCAAGAAATTCTAAAATAGAAGATGAAACTTCAACTTAACAAAAAAGTAGGTTATAATACTAGTTTAATTCCTGTGCTTTCAGCTTTAGTTCATTTTAATCCTTCTACTTCCAAAATATTTATTTTAGTCCCTACACTTTCAATTTTGGTTCATTATAGTCCTTATACTTTTAAAATATTCACTTTGATTCATGTACTCTTAAAAAATAACCAATTTTGGTTGCTCAAATTTATTCTTAATCTCATTTTTTTTCCTATCACAATTTCAACACTACACTAAAATCAATATATTTCTTAAAATGTATACATCAATTTATTCTAAAGAGTTTCCATTATATGTAAAATTTGTATTAAAATTTTGCAAAGAGAGACTAAAATGATCCTTTTCTAAAAGTAAAGGACCAAAATGAATATTTTTAAAGTACAGAGACTAAAATAAACCAAAGTTTAAAATACAAGGCCCGAAATGAACATTTTCAAAGTACTAAGACTAAAATGAACTAATGATAAAAGTACGAAGACCAAAATAGTATTTTAACAAAAAAAAATAGGTATTTGCATGGATTATTCTTAGCCAATTGCAACGTCTTGATACTTGACGCATGTCAATAAAATTTACTCATAGAAGTCAATAAATAACTCAAATCTTTAACTTTTCCTAATCAGAATAACTTAGAGGTGATTTGTACATGCCCACTCCAGTAAATCAATCACAATAACAATACAGTTTCTTGAACGGAATGTCCCACAATTTCTTGCAGTTTACCAGATCCGCTCACAATCAGGAAATGGGGAGAAATGATATTGTTCAGATTACTGCTGAGGTGACTTCCAGTGAAAATAATGGTGCAAAGAGGTGGACAATTGAGGATTCAAGCTTACTTTCAGTAGCACTAGCACAAATATATCTTTATTTCAATCCAGCATGTCCTTTGCCCGTCCCTATTGAGTAGCACTAGCATTTTCGTCAAGTTCTTAGAGAGAAAAAAAGAGATATAAACATAATCCGAGCAACAAAAGGAGCCAGAAAGGATAACTTTGTAAGATGATTTCCCTTGATGATTAGAAATTAGGCCATAAACAAACCAAGTAGATAAAATGCAAGATTAAACATACTTGGGTGAAAAAAGTGGCATGCAAGATACCTGACTGTTAAAATGAATAAAGCAGAAAACAGTAAGAAGTCATATAATGTTGCAATACCTCTGGTGGCATTCCTTCTGGATCTTCCATATGGTATGAAGTTTGAGAAAATCCTCCATCGCTGGCTCCAGACCTCAATTCTAGATCATTTTTCTTGTCAACAACCAAGTTATCTGACTCTTCGCCCCGTTTGATCACACGAGGAGGAAAACTCTTGGAGTTTAATTCAGTGTCCGAATGCCATCCACGAACTTTTTCATGGTTTTCACTTCCAAGTCTCTCACCTTCCTCATCAGACATGTTATTAGCTTCTTCTAAATAATGCTGCGCAGAAACGTGTTTGCGTAACTCGTTTGAATTAAAAGACAACTTCTGATCATAGTTTGACGAGGCACAGGCTTTATCAGAGGGTGAAGTTGAACCAACAACTTTGCGCATGAAACCATCTGAGACCCCTTTAAACTGGCGTACAATATCATCCACAGCATCATCCACATTGACTGTAATTAAAAATGGTTTGAAATCATCAATGATAGCCAATAACAAAGGAATAGAAGAAACTGTCAAACAATTGTCAGTGGTCATGATTATAACATTTAAATAAACCAAAAGGATAAGGTCGCATGGATACGAAATTCCCTATTATTGATTAGAAATTTATTCTTCAAGGTCTCTCACAGATCCAAGATACTCTTAAACATTTGAGAAGGAATTGGAATTGGAATCTAGGTTTTTGTCCTAACCAATGACATCATCCATTAGAACACTTCCCCTTTTATCAACAATTATTTTAAAATTTATCAGAATGCATCAACACGCAGATGGATACTGCTAGGAAGAGTATACGATGATCATGAAATGATGTCAAGAAAATTTGTGAGACTGCACTTTTTTATAATAGGAACTTAGCTATTTATTCAAGGTAGTTCTACAACACTTCAACTGAGTAAGAATCCCTCAATACTCAAAAAGTTCAACTTTCATAGTGTGACAGAAGAATGGGGATTTTCCTTTTTTTTTTTTAGGATAAAGAATGTGGATTATTCATTGAGTTAACAAAAAAAAAATTTAATTTACTATAAAGGGCCGGATATTCCACCAATCTAGTAACAGAAGCTACAAAAAGACAAGTGATAAAGCCAAATAAATTTCATAGGAAGAGAAAAAGTACAGAGAAAATAACATTAACATTCTTGCAATCAAATTGCAAAGTGTTAGCATGCAAAGAACAATAAGAACAACCACTCACCTGCTAGTGTTCTCATAGTGGGGGAGATTTTCCAAAAGAATAGTTCTGGGGAAAAAAATAATTAAAGTATCAGATAACAGTTAAGTTCCCAATATCATTCCCTTGCACAAATCTAATGATTACAGTAAAAAGTTGAGCAAATCCTTGAAATCTGGATGTCTTTCTATGATAATGAGTCCATAAAATTAAAAGACGATGTTTGGAATATTTTTAACTTATTAAAATTGACACTAACCTAAAAGATAAAATTTTGGAATTAATGAAAATATGATATGATATGAAAGTAGTAATCTTGAATATAAAGCTTGGAATTGTAATCTCATCTGGATTTTAAAATTAATAGCACACAAGCGAGACCTTGTTAATCAAAGGAAATTCAGGACCATGAAGGGTTAGAAATAATATAACTAAAGTAAAGGGGCTGACTACCTTTGAGGAAACACTTAAAAAATCCCATACTTATGCTGCTCGGCAACATTTGCAATTGATAATAGCTCCTGGGTAATAAAATGCACAGTAAAGCAATCAGGATGCATTATAAATTTTGAAAAGCTACAAGTTAATTGATGAACAACAATGACTACATATAAGAAAGTATGAAACTACGGAAAATCAATAAATACCTGCAAATATTTGTCAAGCTGAATGCAACGTTGGTGAACAGAAGCATCCTCTGTGCTTGACGAAAATATTTGTTTGGGAGGCAGGTGCAGTGTATAGTTAGGAATATCTTTAAGATGCCAATGTAATCGCTCAAAATTTCGATATCTGAAAAGATAAGTACAAATAAGACAAGAATGAAGGTGAATATAGACATGTAACTTAAATTAAAATGCTCGAGGAATTCTCTCAAATCTTGAGGTACTAAAGATCATTCAATTTCAAAACGAAATGACCTCAAAACAAAATGATCAAACACAAATTATATGAAGCACTTGAATGTCAAGGAATCTACAAAAACCACTAAAGTTCTTTGACATCGTTCAATATTTCAGTTAGGAATATCAGGAAGATACCTTCTCTTGACAAACCAAGTTTTGTTATTTGCATCTGTAACGCTATTGAATACACGGCAAAAGATTTTGAATCGAGTTTCTCAAAGTATGCGCCCATTACTGACAAGAAGAACAAAATTGGTAAAGCACTTTATCAGTAAACAAATTACGCACAAAAACAAAAGAATGAACCCACTCACCCGACTCCTAAGCTTGGGAACAAGCAGCCCTTCTTTTTGGACCACCATAAACCAAGACAACCTTCCAAACATGAAGGTTTGGATGCAGGCGCTCCATGAAAATTCTTCCAAATTGATACTCTATGAGTTCCCATTTTCAACTGGATTATCAAGTTTGGTAATACCGTCAATCAATGAGAGATAAGTGCTGTCATCAGGTCTGATTCCTTTACTGACCATTTCTTTAAGTAGCTGTTCAGCATGATCACCGTCTTGGTTTTTGCATAACCCTTGTATAAGGGCATTGTAAGTGAGAAGAGTGGGATTGAATCCTGTGTTCAACATCTCATCCCGTACTCGGAAAGCATCCTTTATGTCACCTCGTCTACTATAACCACTTATTAGAGTATTAAAACTAACATGGTCGGGCTTAATTCCCCTTCTCTTCATGTCGTCAAAAAGTTCACGGGCTTCTTCAACTTTCCCCTCCCTACAACGCCCTTGCATGATGGTATTGAAAGTCACTTCATCAGGAAGAACCTTCATCCTATCCATATCTTTCAAAAGCTCAAATGCACGCTCCACATTACCATTAGAGCAATAGCCATCAATCAGGGCATTAAACATAATAACATCGGGCAACACACCTTTACTTGTGATCTTATTAAACAACTCATTGGCCTCCTTTATTCTATTCTTTTTGCTCAAAACATGAATAAGTGATGTGTATGTCACTTTTGTTGGCCAAATACCGCTAGTCAACATCTCATCGTGGAGGCTAAATGCTTTCTTTACATTTCCACATCTACAATATCCATTTATCAAGATATTATATGTAATAGCATCAGGAGCCATTCCGTTCTCCTGAATTTCTTTCATCATTCCTTCAGCTTCATCAATTCTTTGCTCCATAAACAATGCATGAATCAGCAAATTATAAGTTGACACTGTCGGCTTTATGCCCTTCTTCAACATCTCATCCTTATAAGCAAAGGACATCTCCAAATTCCCCTTACTGCAAAATCCATCAATTAGAGTATTATAAGTTACAGCACTGGGAAGCAGCCCATTCTGCACCATTTCTTCAAAAATCTTAGATGCTTTTTCAAGTCTTCCTTGCTTACACATCCCACCGATAAGAGAACCATATGTGTAAGCATCAGGTTGAATCTTTTTCCTCTTCATGGTATTCAGAATACCATCAGCCCCTTCGACTCTCCCTCTCGAACAATATCCGTGAATTATCGTATTATAAGTAACGACGTTCGGTTTAACACCTAAGCTCTCCATATGCCCAACAAAATCCTTGGCCTTCTTCAGCTTCCCTTCCTTACACAGAACATTGATCATTATGTTAAATGTATAAACACTAGATTTTATCCTCAACCTAAACATCTCAGCATATAAAACCCATGCGGCCTCGGTTCTATTCAACTTCAGAAACAAACTCAGCAACTCATTGCAGGTCTCAATCTTGGGTGCAACACCCTTCTCCTTCATCATGTAAAAACACTCGAAACCCTCATCTGCCCTATTCATTTCACAACAAGATTTAACCAAGTAATCAAAAACAATACTACTTTTAACACCTAATCGGTCACGAGAAATCGCCAACATTTCAAAGATCTCCCTAACTGAAGTAGTACCACTGCCAACAGCCAGTTTTAGAAGCTGTAAAGAGGGCCTGGGAGATGGAAGACGAGCAACAATGACAATGGCAAGGCAACGGGATTCAGCGTCAATTACGCCATGGTGTAAGTGGTTTAACAAATCAAGAACAATCTGCGGAGTTTCATGGAGATTTTGAAGGGTTTGGGAGATAAGCGACGGAGTGAGATTGGGTACAATCTGTTTGATTAAATGCCACTGAGAGGACCGAGCCGATTCCTCGAGGAAATTATGGGTCAGAGGCAAAATGGGGTTTGTGGGTATGTTGGGAGATTGAGACAGAGTTTCTTGTGGGGTCTTCTGGAGAGAAATCGAAGAGAAGGGGGCGAAGGAGTGGCAGTGAGTCGTTGTTTTGAAGTTCAGAGAAGAACGGTTCAGAAATTTGTAAGGATTCATGTTTGATTTAGCAGATGGTTTCAGAAAAGAGAGAATTTTGTTACCTGAGCCGGAGATTCTGAACTTGTTGGCTGAGACTGAGAGGCAGAAACTGGGAAGGAGGAGGCTTTCTTGCTTGTTTTATCTGTGCAGGCTCTTCAGATTTAGAACATCGATTTTCCAGAAATGGTCATGTAAGTATTTATAGGTTAGGGTTTTTTTATTTAAATAAAAAAAATACATTACGGATTAAATCAAGGAAGGGAAAAAAGTAATTACAGCATAAAATAAATATAATATATTTTAAAAAATAGAGTATAGAGTTTAAAATTTTAAATTTTAAATAAATAGCATAACTCAATTAAAGTCTTTTAACTTACCTATGAGGTATTATGTGAAGCATACTAAGAAAAGTCAAAATTATGTTATATTTAAAATAAATTGAAAAGTTTTGATATTTTTTAAAATAATTTTAATTTTATGTCGTTGGAGTAGAATTAAAAAAAGGAAAAACCAAATATATCAAATAACCTTTAATTTTTTAGCTTTCCTCGTACTTAATCTTTTAAAGTTCTCAATTTTATGTTTAATATATTTAAAAAAAAAACTCAATTAAACATGTCGTAGAAATAATGGTTAAAATTTGTTGACATAAAGTTAACGGATCACTAAATTATTGTTTTATTAATATATTTAAACATATAGCACTAGGACATGCTGCTAGAAAAGAAAAAGGATCTTTTTGTTTTAGCAGGTGAGATTTACCGATGGATGTTTTATGTATCAAAGTTTTATGAATAATATGAATACGTGTCTAAATGTACTAATAAAAATAAAAAGTAAATATTTCTTTTGAAAAATAACGATTTATCAAATATTTAATGGTGGGAGGACAAGGTTGGTCCTCACTTGTGAGAGCCAAATATTCTCCATAATTTAATTCAGGAATAAATATATTCTCAATTCAATTGGAAAGTATTTCAATAAATTTCTATTATGTCATTGTTAAATTAAAATTTTATTTGGATGGTGTTTGAAACTCTCAATCTCTTGGTCTGAGATAGGTGCTACGATCAGTTGAGCTATATCCAAATTAACAAATTGATAACTTCGTTGCTAAAGAATAGTAGAGATCACGAAATATATCTTATTAATATTCGTTAAGGTATACCATGCTTTATAAAAGATCTAGTATTCAAAATGCCTCTTTTTCGTAATTCTTCTATTGAATTGCTATTGTGAAACAATATGGATTCACTAGCAGAGTATGGAGAACTCATTCAAGAATATCAGTAATAATCTTTTTATGACGTTTTCATTACTAACAGTTTCTTTATGACTCATTGGATAACATTTCTATTTCTTGTTTTCGTTGCTTTTTTTTCCCCGATAAATGAATACAAAACTATATTTGATATTTGTTTCTTTTTTTTACAAAAAAGAATATAAATATATTTCATAACCATTTTTTGTTTATCATCCTCTAAATTCTAAAATTAAAAAAGTTAATTTTTTTTATTATAAGTTAAAATTTTTAATTTTTATGTTACATTTATTTTTTCTAATATGTATTATGCACTTTATAAGTCAATGATGATAAAATAATACATCAACATGAACCTACTCATTATCTTGAAGTCGAGGGTTTGAACCCCCAATTTATTGTATTATAATAATAAAAAAAATAAAATAATACTTTTATTTATAGTTAAAAAGATGGAAACGAGAAAAGGAAAAAACAAGAAACTTGATTTTGTTGTTTCTAAACCATTTTGTTGTTTCTGAACGTTCTACACAATTTTAGATGTTTCTTTCGTGAAATAGAAACAATTATTAAATACTTATGTTTCTCAACAACTAAAAACAAACTTTTACATCCATTTGAAGAGAAGGCAATGAAGTTCTAAAGCTTTCTTTGGCGTATTTAGTACAACATGTGGGAGTAGAAAATCGAGAGATCGAACTCACAACCTGTTAGTTGAAGATATATGCCAATTATCATTAAGCTATATTTGCTTTGACACAGAGAACGTTTTTTTGAAACAATGTTCAGCATGCTGTTCACGAAGACAAACGAGAACTGACGCAACAAAGAAACCATGTCACTACCAAGCAACCAAAAGATAAATACATCGTTCGGGTTTTTCATCCATCTTATGTATGAAAGTTCTCTCCACTGTCAGATCATGGAGGTATTCGAATTAGTGAGGGAAAAGATCAAGAATCTATAAAAAAATTTGAAGGAACAAAAACAGTAATTCGACGCCTTTTCACGCATGCCACTCTCACTCTACCTTCCTCTATTTCCTATATAAATTCTGGAAAAGAAAAAAATGAAATAGAGAAACTATAATACCAACGAACACCTCAGAATCAACAATGGCTGACAAAATTTCATCTGCAACAATTGCAGCTGCTGTGGTGACACCATGACTAGCGATCGAGCACTCTGCAAAAGGAAGCATATATAGTGAAGAGAATAGAAATTTATAGACAGACAAAAACTATTCCTACTACGTAAAATTGATAGAGTTCAGAGCATCTCTCTGTCATTAACACACTTCTGCAACAAAATTAATAGACACTTGTACTGATAACATATCTATGGTCACAAACTAAACACCAAAAACTTTGAGGATTAGATATATTATTGTGTGTGGTCTAGACTAGATTCAATCAGAGCTACTTCCGGAATTTTCATATCCTAAAGTGGTCAGAGATGTTAACTCGGGAGTGATCGACGAGGCTATAGATACAGTGTACCGACAATGATAAAAAATATATTCTTACATGGTTAACCCTTTGAGATACATGAATATAAAGGTTGCGTAATACTCAAAAAGAAGTATGAATTTTCGCCATATTATCTCTGAACATTTTATCACAGAGAAGAGCTGGCAAAATTGACCATTATAATTTCCACATTGCACCATTTAAAAAGTAAAAAGAAGGGTTAAGTGAAACTATCCAAAGAACAGAGGTAATACAAATTACTAAAAGTAAAAGTACAGAAAAACTGCCACGGATTTCCTTCCCATATAACATAACTTCTAAAAGTTGATGCAACAGCATCAAAGAATATAGTTGCAGGTTGTCCCATTCATCATAATCATTCTCTAGCTAATCTGGAACAGTGATAATAAAAAGTCTCACAGTGAAGCTAGGCCTACCAAGAGTGATGAACTGGTAATATATATTGAACGGAGGGAAAAAATAGAGATGTCTCCTACGTTATCCATAAAATGTGGAAGCCCCTTCATCATAATCATTCTCTAACCAATTTAGAGCAGTAATAATAAATGGCCCGTTTGGTAACTTTCACATTTCTTGTTTATTGTTTCCAATTTTATTAAGAAACTTAAGCATTTGACAACTGTTTTTTTTTAGAATCGGGAGTCGGAGCTTTGCTCCCCCTATACTCGGGGGTCACCCCAAAACTCGGATCCGGGAAGCATCTGACAACTATTTATATTTCTTGTTCTCACTTTTTAGAAACATTTTCAAAATTGTATAGAAATTTTGAAAACAACAAGTTTCTTTTTTCTTGTTCCCGATGTCCCGTTTCCAATTTTGTTCCAAAATATAAATAAAAATATAGTTTTATCATTCTTGAATCTGAGCATTAAGGTCATGAAATTCTATTTTTATTCATTAAAAGTGAGAAAATATAAACAGAAACGGAAACATTACCAAACAGGTCCAAAGAGTCTCATAGTAAAGCTAGGGCCAACCCAGAGTAACGACCTGGTGATCTATATTGATCTAAGTATACAACCAAACAAATAAAATCATCCTCCTAGGGTGCGTGAGGATCCAACATATTCTGTTTTTCCAGTCCCAAAATGAAAGTCTGCCCATTCCCAACAAACTAAACACCAAAACTTAGAGGATTATATATATTATTGCGTGTGGTTTAGATTCAATCAGAGCTACTTCCTCTTTTTTTCAACCTTCAAGTCGTAGAAGTTAAACGAGGTATAGATACACTGTATCGACAATGACCAAAGAGATGCCTTACATGGTAAATCCTTTCAGACTTGATGGACAAAAACAAACACAATTCGTAATGCTTTCAGAAAAACATACATATTCACAAACTCATCTCTCAAAAATTTATCACGGGCCAGAGGAGACAAACCAGTTAAACTAGTTAACAAACCAATTGGACATTTATCATGCTAAAGCTACGCCTACCCATAGTTCTAAATTAGTATGTTATGTGAAAATTGAAACTAGGCAATATAACTAACCAATCGAAATCATCCTCCTGGAGGGTGGGGGAAGCAACATATTCTATATTTCCGATCCCAAAACAAACGCCTGCTCCAATTCACAATTCATAACCTCTTAGATTCTAAATTTCAAAGAAAATCCAGGTTCAGACGCAACTATCGTTGCATCCTCACGACGAATTTGACATCGAATAATATGGACGCATAAACAAGGTAACTTCATAAGCGTTAAAAATTGAAGCTCAGCCTAAGAGGAACCACCAAAAGCATCTCAAAAGGAACGAAGAATAACCATCCCTGTCCGAATATTCCGGCAACAATAAATAAGTTAATAACCTGATTTCTCAAGCGACGACGATAGGCTGTTGTTTGGAGGGCTGAATTCCTTTGTTATTCTTCTGATCAGAATCTCCAAGAAAATCTTCCATGTTGTAGATGACTGTGATGTAAAGAGAGCAGCTAGGGCACCGAGCAATCTCTTCGCCGAGCCTAAGATCCTCCTTCGTGATCTGGAACAAGTCGCCGCAGGGGCATGGGTAAGTGTAGGCCTGCAGTTCCTGGTTCCACTCCATATCTTCTATCTCCACGTCATCGTAGGACATCGTTTCTCCGGTGGATTCGGCCGATTTTGCGGCGACGGCGAGTCTGCAACCGCCGAGTTCGGAGGTAGACGAAGAAGATTGACGAAGAGCGAGGGATTTCGGGTTCGTTTGGACTCTCAATTCCGAGAGACCGCGTCCGATTTAGGCTTTCTTATTAAATAGAAATAACAAACAATAAATATGTATTTTCAAATATTTTAGAGACTTTCAATTTGTGATAAATATTAAAGGCGATTCTGAATTTATTAATCAATCTTTAGAATTTCTCAATTAGATTCTACTTAAAAAAAAATCTTTTAACATTGAAATTGATAAATCGTTAAGCTATTGTTTTATTTATTAACATGCTCAAATACGTGATCATACCACTTGAATAATATTTGATACATGAAATCGAACTCGTCCATTAAAAAAATTCAACCTTCAAATCGTTCTTAGAGGAAATTGCGTACTAGGGGTGGGGGTTTACGACATGCGGTTGCTCCTGTCGGGCCCCAAAGTCAGTGGTCGTTCTTGAGGTGGGATTCCTCAGGTCGGCAGTGGTGTCTATCTCCATCTCAGCTCGGTACCGACTAATGATCCATCGGGTTCTAATCGTCCGTTTTCTGATATATGATGCTCTGAACTGATTTGGTACTTACACGTGTCCGTTCTTATTTTGATCACCAACCCAGCCCACCAATTAACAAAGTCTTTTTTTCTTCTTAGTAGCAAGTTCATGTCAGATAGCATGCCCATGTGTCAAAGAAAAATTTTAAAGGTTAGAAACCATTTAGTATATTTAACCTTTTATAAAAGTGCATTAACCAAGTCAGATTCAAGACGCAAATAGTCGAATGTAATATTAAGTATAAGTCACAGTGTCGCAATTGCATTATGGGAGAAAAATAAAAAGTTGTGCCATTTTTTAATAATTATATTAAATTTGTGTTATAGAGGGAAATTTTTCTATGAGACATTTATAAAGTTCTATTTTTGGAAAATGCAACTTGGGCATATATTGTGGCATTATTTCTAATCATTTGCAAAAAGGAAATATAATTTAAATTATTATCTCTAATTTTATTTACATTTAAAATAACTACAAACATAGCCAAATAAAACTTAGCAATTAGGTAGCCAAAGCGAATACAATTCAACAGTAATTGACATATATCTGCAACCAAAGAGGTTGTAAGTTTGACACCGATTAATAATGCGATGGGAGAAGTTTCTCTTTTGTCATTTTTTTCATCAATGCTGGCCTAGTCGAGGCTCGTCCATGCCCAACCTAATGGACAAACCTTTGATCCGATCTGCCCCTAGCTCTATAATCCACCTGTTTCCCTAGTCCCTGAAAGCCGTCCTCTCCTGAGTCTAGCCCTCTTTCTCAACTCGAGTCTGAAGTTCAGCGGCTTTCATCGTTGACGAACACCTGCGCTAATAAGACAAAGAAGTGGGGGTCTATGTCTTTCTTGAATGAATCAATAACAACTCATTAGTGGAACGAGGAATCAAAGAGACACATAGGGTGGTTCCATCTCACATGTTGTACTAAAAGAACTTAGCAATTAGGTAAATAATCTATTTCTTCCATCCAAATTATTTTTAGATGTATCAATTAACTAACCTAATTTTAAGTATATCATAAGTAAATAACATACTTTAAAATAATTATTAGTAGTTTGTTTCGACCTAAATTAATTTTAAATGAACTTACGAAAATATTGGGCTTAAAGGTAATGAGTTCAAACCATAATGTTCACTTTGAATTTGTGCGAATTTTCTTGACAACAAAATGTGATAAGATCAGTCATCGTAAGAGTAGTCGAGTTGCATGTAAGATAACTTGAATAATCACGAATATTTAAAAAAAGAAACTTGAACTTTCTATCCTCCTTGAACATAACTATTAAGCTAAGTATTCGATTCCTTCCGTGACCGAAGCATATAGAGATTATATGTGTTTTTAACAAGATTGAAATTATATGTATTTTAAGATAAGATTAGAGAAGGTTTGTGATTGATTTTGACATGGCTAAAATCACTTTTATTATTATCAAATACGTAAGTTACTTTAAGCTTTAAGTTGACTCTTGGTTAAATAATTAATAAGAAATTAGTTTTTGAATTACCTTATAATTCTATTTCAAGCTAATAATTTAAAAAAGAAATTACAAATTTAAGATAGAATAAAAAATAATATTAAAAAATTAACAAAATACTGAACTAAAAGTAATTTTCCAAACTATTGACAAAAGTATGATACTTTGATCCTCGCAGCCAATGTACACGATTTACAGATGGATCTAATATGATTGGTGGATGTGAGTTGGATACGTTTACATAAAACTGACATACAGGCTCATGTGCAATGCGAGGCTGGGATGAGAGGGGATTGGGGTTGACTAGGAGAAATTTTACCTCCGGTTGAAAATGAGGAGAAATGAAGGTGGGTCTAGTTTTTTAGACCACTATGCACACAAGTTTGGAGAAATCGTGTGCTTCTGTGTCAAGCATCGTGGTTTCAATTTGGCAAGTTGGAGTCATGTCGCGACGAAATCACGTCCAACGAATACAAGTTTTGTACTCAGCTAGTCTACTTTTGAAATTATTTTCCAAACTACCCCATTTTTATTTATTTGTAATTATATTACTTTAAAAAACTTCCTTCTATTTCACCTCATTTGTGCATACAATCCTTACTTTTTCCTTTCTAAACTTCTTCTATCTCTCTAACTACTTTAGCTCCAAAATTTTTTGTACCTCTCAATTTCTCTTCCTAACTTTCTTTCTCTATCTAATTTTTTTCTCTCTTTTAAATTTTTGTAGCTCTAGTTTTTGTTTTTTAACTACAACTTTTTCCTCCCTTCAAACGTTTATTACTCTCTAATTTTTTCTATTATTTTTGTCTCTCTGTTCTAGAAACGATAACCATTATTTTGACATATTTACTCATTTGTTTTATTATATAGTTTTTATAAACACTTCTAAAATATAGGTCAAATTTAAAAACAATAAAATGTAGTTTTTGTTTTTTGAAATTTAACAAAAAAAAAATAAAATAAAATACCTTTTTGTTAAAAAACAAGCATAATTTTAAACAATAAAAAGTAGTTTTTGTTTTTTGAAATTTAACAAAAAAAATTAAAATACCTTTTCGTTAAAAAGCAAGCATAATTTTAAAAAAAATATTTGACTCCTAACGAGTGAGAAAAAGTGACAATAATACAGGAATTCGAACTCCTACTCTGATAACATTTTAAAAATAATAAATAAACTACCCCTCAATCAAAATAACCTAATAATTAGATAAATTTAATTAATTTATACGGGCGTTCGAGATTAGAATATTCTTTGGGCCAAAAGGTATAAACCGTGTGCCAAATTCAGAACTGTGTGCGCCTCCGCTTACAGTTACACACAGACTCCCTCGCCCTCGCCTTCACATCTCTATCTCTTCTCTCCATCCTTATAAATCCAATCAATTCACCATCCCATTTCAAAGATCCATTTCAATTTCTATCTCGATTTCCTCCTGCGTATGAAGATTTCGCCCACTCTGGAGATGTGTATGACGGAGCTCGCCAACTTCCGAGATCGACTCGGAGCAGCTTCTTCCACTTCCACGCGGTTCTTCCCCAGCCTCAGAGACAAACAACCACCGATTCGCGGACAAAAATCGGTGGAGTCTTCCGCTGCGACACACAGCGGAGCTGCAATCGATGATCGGAAGGAGGTGATTCTCTCGGAATCCACCATTTTTTTGCTCATCGATCGGTTTATCGCCTGGTGACGGCGGATTGCGAGGCCTAGGGTTTGTAAGGTAATGTAATGTAATGTAATGTAAATTTGGTTTGTGTAATTTCGATTTTCATTTTCTCTGCCATGGAAGAGCCGAAGGTTTCAGAGATTTTGCTCCCGATCCCTTCGCGATTATCTATATATCTCAAATTAAACACTTCGCTTCACCTGATTTTGTGCGTGGATTTTTTTGCCTCAAACTCAAAATTGCAATATCGCATGGCTTTTCTCAAATTTATATTCACTTTTTTTTTTCTTCATACATAAATATTATTTAAGTGAGAAATGAGAGGATT
>NW_019104495.1:3011081-3034707 GCF_001995035.1 Momordica charantia | reverse complement strand
AAATTCACGTCCACTGAATATTACAATATAACTTTTGTCACTTACTACAATTTTATCAATTCAACAAATAATTTTATATATTTTTTTAAAATTTATTATTATTATTATTTTAGTTCAACCAAAAATAAGTTAAGCCCTTCAATTAAAGAAAAAAAAATCAATACTCTTGGTAATATGCTATATCTCCACCATAATAATATTAAGCTATATAATTAGTTAATATTTTATTTTAGAAAAATTTCAATTTATAGCATAAATTTAATACGTATTCCAAAAAATATCACCATTTTTTCAAATACAGTGTAAACGTAATTTTTGTAGTGTAGTTTATATTAATTTGAGTTTAAGTTTAATTTCAATTATGTTACTTTTTAAAATTTCAAACTTTTTTTTGTACGTTCAAATATGTAATTTACGTAAAATTCTCGTTATTATATTTTTTGAGCTCAAAACCTATTCTAGAATACTATTAATTTAGTTAGAAATAAATAACAATATATAAAATGTTGTCTCTTAATTTTTTATTGATCAGTTGGCTAACCATATCAATATCAACAAAAAGAAAATCATATTAAAGATTCCTCAAAATATTATAGAAAGTACTTAATATTTTAAAAATTGTATAAAGACAATAATTTATGATACAAGTATCTAAATCCTACAAAAATATCTGATAAAGGGCACCAATAGAATATATAGAAAAATTGTATATGTTTACAAATGTACATATGAAGTAAATTTAATTAATTAAGCAATAAAATTCTACTTTTTTTAGGAGAGAGAGATATTATTAATTAATAATTTATGTCTTGTACTTTTTTTAGGCTAAGTTCCATAGCAAAAATTAGGTGGCAAAAACAAGACATACCCAAATGTCACACATTAAATATAGAGATTATATTATTTAATACAAATGAGGTACAGCTGGTGTGTGAAAAAAGTGTTAAATTGGCATATTTAATTAAAATTACATAGTTTCTAAAAGTGCTTCTTGCCATTAATTTAACCCTAGCACCAAAAATTTCAATTTGGTACCAACCAATTTGAATATATATTTAAAATTATTTCATAAAGATTAATGGTTGAATTATGCTCGGTCCAATAATATATCTACTCATTCTTTAATTTGATTTGTTTGCCTCTCATGGAAACRCTAACTCAATTGATAAAAGTTTTAACTAGTTAATATTCGAMATACTTATCATCAAATTAGTTTGGTCTATATTCAATAAATTTTAATTTAGCCTTAAATATTATTTTGGTTTTTGTAATTTTAATTTTGATTATTTTGATTTTTTACTCTCAAAGTGATAATTTTAGTCTAGTCCCTGTATACTTTCTACATGTCCCTTCTCGTCTATGTAATTTTAAAAAGTGTTCATCTTATTTTTATCCAATTTCTTTTGGTTACAATTTTAACATGACATTTCACGTACAAWTTTTCTTGAAATGTAGCCATAAAATTTCCATTGTATATAAAATTAATGTTAAAATTAAGAAAATAAAGATAAAAATGGTCTTAAATATTTTACAAGTATACAGACTAATAAAATGAATCAAAGTTGATAGTACATGAACAAAATAAATGGTTGAAAGTACACCCACCAAAATAAACTCAAAGCTAAAATTAGACAGTCAAAAATAGTATTTAAACCTTTTAGTTTATTAGCGGTGACTTAATTGACAAAATACAATTAATTTAAGATTATGTTAGGGAATTAGATTTCGCCACCTCACTTGTAAGTTGTACCGTCCGGGGGAAAATATGAGATATAAAGTAACAGACATTAATAGGTATCTTTAATGGTAAGTTTAATTAAATTATCTTAAATGAGTGAAATTGTTCCTAAGAGACTAGAGCTACCGAGACTCCTACTTTATCTCTTAGTTGCGTGACATATAAGTTTACGCTAAATCTTTATTCAGGTAAAAAGAAAGCAATATATTTTTTGAGAAATTAACCTTGGGATAAAGTTAACTTCGTAATTTATAAAATGACGAGAGACAATTTTGATTATACATCAATTAGATCTGTGATATTAGGGATTTGAATCAAATTATATGAATAAATAAAATGATAAATTTAATTTAGTTTAAATAAAAATCCACMAGATCTCCTTAAATCGAGGTAAATGTTGTATGGAAAGATTCTTCGCATCATATTTTTCTATAGGATATAAAAGAAAAGTTAGTATAAATCTGTCATATTAGTTATACTTACCTAGATGTAAAATATGGAATATTGCTCGGATTGCTTTTATATATCATTTTTTAAGAGAATTTAATTYCACAATTTATAGGAGTATCTTTGGTAGTTATTTTTACATCTTGTTTAGAGTGATGTTTTTGCTCTTGCTATCACTAGCTAGATAATGTTCATTATAAATTCTGACTATTTATAGGATTTTCTTGAAATTTATTTTCATAAGTGGATTGTTATATTTTAATTTTCTGGTTTCGGTGTCTATGTTGTTGTTTGTCTGCTTTAGTTATATTGTTACATTTCTTTTTCGTGTACTTGCAATATTTATTTATACATCTTTTTATTCCTTTTGTGTCTTGATATCAGGCWGTAAGATGAATTTTCTTGTGCAATATATATTTTATCTTTGGAAAAAAAATCAAACCAATAATAGTGACCACCTCTTCCACTAAAGAAATTTGATAAGAAAAAAAGAAAATTAGTATTGCTGACGTGTCAGATGGGTAGTCTAAAGTAGATGACTAGTCTTTATTGTAGAAAGTACTCAAGAGGGGATAACTATGCACCCGACCCACCCCATCCTCTCCTTTATGTGACACGTGGCAGAACCATATTGAGAGATGTTTCAATTCAAATATGTATAATGTGCAACTAAAATAAAATAATGTTTTCAACATTTTGCAATTTAAGATTGTTTGAAATTTCTCCTCTTTTTCTAATTGGGGTATATTGAATGAATCAACAATACCCTTTAGAGAATAATCTTTATAGAACTATGTTCTTTTTTCTTACCATTTGGATAAATTTTTATGGGAATCTTCTTTTCTTTTATTTTTAAGATAATTAGATAGGAGCAAGGATTAAAATATCGATATTCATCAATATTATTATAAAATAACAATTTTATAAAAATTATCTTMAAAGAATAATTAAAGTTAATTCCACTTTCTAAGAAAGTAAAATTATACATCTATTAGTAAATCACACATTCATAGTGGTAACTAATTGATAATTTTTAAAAAAATATTTCATGGATATTTAAAATTAGAGATATTAATTAGTCTTTTAATATTGATGTCAAACCCTCCCATTTACAGTTAYATTGACATATATTTTAATTCATAGGAGAGGTTTTGTTTCATTTTATGTTTCTAAAATTATGGTTGTTTACTAATTAAATAAAATAATAAAAAATTAGTATAATTTAAATAAAATGTTAGAAAAATAGTCGCTAAATGATAATTACAAATATAACAAGATTAAAATACAAATGTATAAGTAATTACTTAAAAAAATATGTAGGATGAAGATTCAACTCTCAACTTTTGGTTGACAATATAGATCATCTATATTTAAATTAATCATTGATTGTTTTCTTCAAACAACTAATTATCACATAAAATAAGAATACTAATTGCTATTATTTTAATCTACCAATAATTTACTGGTTCTAAAAAAATATCCCAAACTAAATTATACATTTTTAACTTTTTAAAAACTAAATAAATGTTTCTGAAAAAGGATTCTAGAAGACTAGAATCAAAAAAGAAAAAAAAAAAAGAAGAAAGGATTTCTTAAAACGAAAAAGTGAAAGCAAAATCCTTACCGGTCAACCGTCTTTAATTAATATATTTAAAATGTAAAATAAGCAGACGTAATCTTTTGCGAGCCAATAGTTAGGTAAAAAGAATAGAAAAAAAAGAAAACAAATGTTGGAGTAAAATGAAAAAGATCTCGTCGTCCTTCCTTATTTAAAAAATTTTGCCGCATGGCATAAATTTAATTCACATTTTAAAAATGTCACAATTTTTCATGTTTTTAATCTTAAAATTAGATATTTCATCTTAATAATTTAGATTAAATTTTAAGTTAATCTCCGTAGTTTAAAAATTTCAATTTAGTTCCTACAATTTAGATAATTTAGTTGATACGATTTTAAAAGTTTCAATTTTGGTAGAAATTATCTTTAATCCATTTTGTTTTGTTACCTATATGAACACCCATTATTAATTTCTTTTTCTTACGACGTAAATAACAAATATGTAAAATAAAACAACCCTATTAATGTTAAGCTTAAAGAATTATACGTTGGTCTAACAAATCAATATTCTAATTGATTTGAGATCTCAACAGGTGGCAAAACCGATTACATAATATTATTGCTTTTTTTTTTCCCTTTTTGGTAAAGAAACACATAATTAATTAATTAATTAAACTATAGTCAAAAAGTGATACGATTTTATGGACAGTTTGGTTTACTAAGTTGCAAACACGTTTCCAAACAAATTAAATAAACAAAACCGTCGCTTCTTTGTCTTTGGTGTAGCCACAAAAAGAATATTAATTATTACATTCTTTGTTTGAAGATTTGGCCTTTTTATTTATATTTTCTAAATTTAAAAAAAAAGAGGATAGAAGAACAGTTGGAAAATGGGGAGCAAAGCAAATGGATGTCTGTTTTGTATATTAATTAATTAAAAACCCTTACAATATGGCAAAGTTTGCTTTTGTTAAGTGTTTGAGAAGCAAGAAATATTTGCTTATGCAAAAATATTATTCTAGGTTTAATTTTGTGACAAGTGTGTGTTTTTCAATATAGTTTTACATATTTAATAAATCTTAAATACAAGATGGGGTTGACTGGAAATGTAGTTGTGACATAAATAAACRTTCATATTATATGATATGATATAAATATATATCAATATTATCATCGTCTCCCCTCTCTGTGGCAAAAATGTGAGTAAAAGTGTCCATCTGAATCTAAGTCAACCAGTCAAAACATCTATCTCCAACCAAAAATTTGTGAGTTCGAATTTTTACTCTCTAGATGAAATCTTCAAATGAATTGGGTGTATTTTTAATTACGAGTGAAATCGTCATTTTTATTATTGTTTCTACAAGATGGGTATATGAGTAAATATTTTAAAAAGAATTTACGTTGCTTATTTGAACAAGAAAAAACATTAATTAAGTATTAAGTGTGTTTTTTCTTGATAAAAATTTGAAAAGTAACCCTTACCATCGTTTATATATATATTAGTACGGTAATTTAGAGATACGAGAGATTTCATCTCTGACCTCAAAGAAAGGATTACATGTCAATTATCGTTAAACTATGCTCATGCTGACCTATTTATATATACTTATTAATATGTATTTCAACCACGAAAAAAACTTAGTAAAGGGGTTAAAATAGTTGTAGGATCGGATCATGGTATTATTTTCCCTCATCTCCSTGATGTTCAATCGAATTTGCTCCATTTTACTTAGTCAAAGGAGTGGTGGCAGGACAATGATCTTTGTGRTAGTGGGGTCGAACTCGGAAAGCTAGTTGGTTGGGGTTGTATTCTTCCAAGTGGATGAAGTCGACTTGGTGATCGAGGGCTTGGACGTCACTTCTTCATTCTTGACTTTTTGGGTGGGGGTTTCCCTCGGAGTGAAGGCTTATATGTCGAAAAGAGACCGACTAATTCCCAAACACATAAAGAAAAAGATGAGATCTTTTGCGAAGATACGAATATGCAACCAATTGAGGACGATATTTTTGTGGGCACGAGCAAACATGTAATGACCCCTCTTATAAATGTCATAGTACGCAAATTATTAGCCTTTCGTTTCTTGAGTGTTATGTAATTCYTGTTGGGTAAATACACGTTGTATATGTAAACTAATAATACTAGCAACAATTTACAACGTAACTGGCTACAAACAATTATAGATCTTGACAGCTTGATGAACATAAAAACTTTACGAAATATAGTCGAGACACGCTACAATAGCGCTAACCTGAAGACAATTATTCGCTCTGCACAAGTTGCTAGCAGACTACAGCGATCGTCTCAGCAGGATACAACGACTAACTCCRGTAGAACAACAACCTCGAACTACTTGTATCTGGCAGAACTCTTAGATACTTGCTCCCAACATAAACAAGAGGAAAAACTCAATGGTATGCTTGGATATCTCAAAATGAAGCAAAACAACAACTATATATAGTTGTCCAAAACAAGTAACATCTCACAAGTTCTTAATACAAATAAAGTTACAAATGTGTAACGTTGWAACTTTAACAAAATMAAAAGAAAAAACTCATTATTTAAAGATATAACTTCAATTTCAATAAAATGAAGAAACATAACAATTAAAACAATTGATAAACAACATGTAAAAAGAGATTCAGAACGTATATGTGAATTATAGTTACGAATTTAATTTCAGGGTGTTAAATTCGTAAATATTCAACAAAGCTCCAACAATTTCTAGGGTTCCTTCTTATTTTAAGTAGTCAAATTTTAAAAACCATTTGATATTTTTATATCATTTTACTATCAATTGCTTTTTGCTCTATAGATGTGAAGTGTCCTCTTTTAGAAAAATAAAACTTTGGTACAACTTGTTCTTTTTTCATTAATAGAATCATAAATAAAGTTGTGGATAAAAATGACAAAAAAAAACGCATCTCTTAATTATAATAGTCTCAAAGTAAGTCTCGTATACATAATGTGGTAGACATGAAAAGTAAATGTTAACATCGTCATACACATGATGAAAACGACCATACACGAACTTACATTTATTCTCATAAGTGATAAAGAACATTTGTTTTTCGTAAGCTCATGTGTAAAATTTTCGTCCTCACAAACTTTGAAGCAAATAATGAAAGTCGTTTATTTCCATAAGTAAAAATTCTTGGTTTCGAATTTTGTTGGGTGATAATTAGAACACGTCGTCACTTACTAAGTATCTTTCATCTCCACTCTTTTCAGTGACCAAAGTGAAGAATTTGAACTCTAGATATAAGAACTTTAAATCAATTGGACGTATTATGCAAGTTGAGTTATAAATTTATATTAATRAAACATCTCTCTCAATCCTTTTTCTTTTCTTAGAAAATTTAATGATATTTGTAATATATATCTATATTCAAGATTGCTTACTTAGAGTGAATTAAGAGTGTATTCTGAAAAAAAAAAAGTTTAATTCACTGAAAAGTGTTTATCTAGTTCAACTGGTTAAAGTATCTACTTTGGACTAAAAGATTGTGAGTTTGAATCTCCGCCCCACAAATTGTACTAAAAAAGATTACTTTTGAGATGTTGAAGTATCAATTTTTTTAAAAATGGAAAATTGTACTACCGTTCTTTTTTCGATAGAATAATAAAGTTGTTGATACAAGGACAAAAAGTTGTATCTTTGAACTTGTCTTGAATCGTTATGCACACAATGTGGTAGACATGAAAAAYAAACGTTAACATCAATGCATGATGAAAAATGAAAATGATGTGTAAAAACAAACTATTTTTCGGTGTCTCATGACTAATTAGAATATTTATTTCGTAAGATTATGTGTACCATTTTCATCCTCAAACTTTAAAAATATGATAGAATATTTGATTTCTGGTGGTAATTGGAACACGCATTGCCTATGTAAGTGTATTTTCATTGACGATGAAAAAAAGTTATTTCAGCACCCGTTCTTGAAGTCATTTCAAAATACTATAGGAGTATGGTTGAGAGGTGTTTTTGGCGTGACTAAAACACTTTTTATCAGGTCCAAAGCACTTCTCTTTCGTCGAATGCTTGACCAAGAAACATTTAATTAGAAAACACTTTTAACTTTTGAGAGTATAATTATCAAAATTATTTTTACTATAATTAAATATTTTTGCTAAAAATACTGATTCTAAAAATACATAAAAAATGTCTTCAAATACACTTTTTTTTTTTAATCTTACAGTGATTTTGAACTTACAAATATATAGTGAAGCATCATATATAAGAACAACTTGCAAAGCATTTTAATAAATTAAAATCACTTTTAAAATTCAAGAAAAGAGCCATTAATTCCTATGCACACAAATAAAGAGGATTGGGATCTTTCAAGAAGATCCAAAGTATTGCCCCCAAAAAAAAAAATATATATATATATATATTGTCAAACATTAATGACCCTGTGCACAAATTCTTAGCCTTTTTTTTGTGTGTGTTTTATGTTAGTTTTAGGTTTCTTTTTCCAAATAGTCAAACTTTCAAAATCATTTGGTATTTTTTATGTACGATTAATTACTTTTTTTTTTTCTTTCTATAGATGTGAAGCATCAACTTTTGAAAAACAAAATTTTGTACAACCGTTCATGAATTATAAAATTAATGATCATAAAAAAATATTGCGTTCTTAAACTTGTCTTGTATCATTACACACAATGTGGCAGACATGCATGAAAAATAAAATTAATGTTGACATCATTAATACGAGAACGAAAATGACCCTACACAAATATATATTTTCATTCCCAACAAGTGATTACAACACTTATTTTTCATAAGCTCATGTGTTTCATTTTCATCCTCACAAACCCTTAAAAAATTATATTTTATCTTCATAATTAAAGCACACTCGAATATTGGATGAAAAAACAAACGTTGACACACAATTTAACATTGAAAAATTTTCCAGCTTTAAATTCTGTAAATATGTACCTCTATATATATGTATATATTTCTGAGAGAGATAATAAAACTAGAAACACATCGGTAGAAATATGGTTATGAGCTCAATTTTCTAAAACAGAAAATAAAAAAATAAAATGTAACAAGTTCCCTAAGGAATGTCATAGTGTGGCAAGAGTTGGATGGAAAAATACCACATGACATGTGGACGACCCGACAGCTTAGTTGGGTATCATCAAGAATGGTCAAATGAAGCTAAGGGAAAAGGCCGACCTGCACCCAGAACTGAACCAGAGACTAGAAYTTGGGAGTTTCGCCTAAGTTCCGTAAAATCGACCTGGGGCCCCGACAGCTATAACTGYCGGTCGGAGCCGTTCCAACGGCTTTGTCCCCCCACTACCTATAAAAAGGACTCTTCTCCCCTYTGTGTTCAGATACGCAATTCTGCTCCGAGAATGACTTATTGTGGCTCGCGTTTTTTCTAACTTGAGCGTTGGAGTGTTTGTTCCTTTTGCAGGTCCCTCTTGCTTAAGGTCGCACCTCACTAGTTCGTCCTTGCTGCCACGTGGCAGATCTTAGGTAGCTCCACACAATCCTGCATCAACAACASGGTCTTGAATCTTGTGGTAKCATTTACCTCGGTTGCTGAACTCAAACAAAAATCTCATAGTTTTTACATTACATTGGATACCAACACCAAAATATTACTTTCTTTTCCCCTTTCCTTAATTCAAAAGAAAAGAAAAACCTTAAAGGAAGTAAAAGAAGAACAAAAAAGAGGGAGAGAGTAAAATTTTCAAAGATATATATAAAAAGCCATATATATTTATTTTCATTGTCCCACCATAGATATAGGAAATAATATCCAAAGTGTTTTTAACCCACAAAGTTGTAGTTGAAAACAATGGCCACTTTTGGGTATAGGTGAAATCATTTTCCAAGCTTTAGTTTTTGTTGTTTGTGGAAGGCATCTGATACTTCCCTTTCTCTAGAGAAAACACAMTCAATCACTACTCTCTGGAATTTTCCCTGAAAATGGCCCATACAATGCCAAACACTTGGCTTGGCTACCCTGCTGCTCTACAACTGGAAAATAAAAATGAAGAAAATTTTAAAGTGTGAAGAGATATTTGAAGGATTATAAACCAATGGGGAAAATGGAGAGAAGAGGTAGCAGTGGCAGCCATTGTTAGTGCTTTTACACTTGGCTTTGGATTAGGGTTTTCAAAATGTAAGGGCGCTAAATACCAAGGGGAAGAAAACAATTAGCCATCCCTCTCTCTGTTTCTTGGGGAAAATGACAGTAGTCAAGAGATGGAGAATTGAACGAGCTTTTGAAGGGCTTCTTGATTATCAGCAAATGGCAGTGGTTGCTCTCTAATAATAAGATCAAACCCTAATAGAGAGAAAGGCCAAGGGAAAAGTTTTGGTTTTGGGTGTCTAATAAAGCTCAACTTTTCCCAACTTGATTTTGGTTGATGGGGGTTTTTTTTTTCCTTTAATTTTTGGGTGAAATATTGTGGGGTTTTGAAAGTTTTTGTAAAAATGTTGTTTTGTTGGTGGGTTTGGATTCTTTTGTTAGTGAAGTATGGGCATGTTGGAGGAAAAACATGGGTGTGTTGGAATAATTGTTATACGACTTTTTTTTCCCCTGTAAAAATGAGAAATATATGCATCCAACCCATCTAAACAAAACAACTATATATAGAGGGCTTAGAAAGATTGTTGAACATAAAAGATGGAGAAATGCAAGCCACTAAATAAATAAATAAATATATATATATATATATATATATATATATTATATCGATATGCAAATTTGGATTATATTTGGTTTATTGTTTTTAGATTTATTGAATCAAATAGATTAATATGTATTTAGCTTGTTTTTAAAAATTGTTTTCCAATCATGTGATCCAAATATTGTAAATTTTGAAAGGAAAAACATTTTTGTGGTTTAAGTGTTTACGGATTTTAAATTTGAAACTTTAAAATGCAGGATTAGATCAGAACAATAAAAACTTTGATAAATATATTATTTCATTTTATAAAGTGATTTGATTTTTGTTAAAATTAAAACATGTGAAGGACAATATACAAGTTAAAAYACTATTTTGATCATGGTACTTTGAGTTTGAGTTTGAGTTTTGGTTCATTTTRGTCCTTGTATTTCTAACTTTGGTTCATTTTATTCCTTAAACTTTTTCAAAATGTTCATTTTTATCCTTGTACTTTAACAAGTGATCATTTTGGTACCTATTTACAAAATTTCAAAACAAATTCTACACATAATGTAAATCTTTTATAAAATCATAGTTACATTTTAATAAAAAAATATTGAGTGTAGTGTCATTTTGAAATTGTGGTAGAAAAAATGAGAYTGAAGATAAAATGATATCTTTTTAAAAGTACAGGAACAAAATCGAACATTTTGAAAGTACATAAACTAAAATGAACTAATTATAAAGACCAAAATGAACGGTACATGACCAAAATGAACCAAAGCTCAAAATGCAATGACCAAAATAATATTTTTAACCTAACATAACAATTCTACAAAATTTATAACAAAAATGTTAACAAATCAATAAATATTATCTTAGATTCAACCTAAACATTTAGTTGGCCGTAACTACCAATTTACAAATATATTACGCCTCCAATAATTTTTTAAATTGAGATTCAATTTATTATGTTTTTATTGAATTCTCATATTACCAACTAAACTCACCTTTATTTTTTCGATCGATCCTGGATCTCGAGCTTAGATCTCAAACCTTTTAAACCTTGCCACGTCGAGAACATCGCATTCCTTAGATAAGAAGCCATCCCAATCAATATTGTACACTACTCACCCTTTTTAACCTGAGATAGGGAATTATAAAGAAGTGGGACCAATGTTTTTTCACCCATTTACAAGATCACAATACACGTGTATAATTGCTTCACCACTTTTTTTACAGCCATCAACATTAACCTCAATGCCCTTGTCAATAGTTAGTGGGGGTAAGAAAGAATATCATACAAAGATTGCGACACAAAGATTTTGATTTAACCTTGCATAATTCTATAACTTTTCTCCTATGAAATCTTGGATATAAATTTTTTTGTGGCATTTATGTTATCTATTTTTCTCAAAATATTCACTTTCTAAATAAAAATTTCAAAAAGTTCTCTCCTCCCCGCGAATTCGCCGCCAATGATTTTATGATTTTACAGAATGGTAAAATTTTAAGATAAAAATATCAAATCCATAGGATAATTAGTGATTTACTATGTTAATATCTTCGTTGGTCAATCAACCATGATTAGAATTAACTACTAATAAAAATAAGCAATGATTTACCAATTTGATGTCAATAAAGAATTAACGTAATAAAGAAAAAAAAATTCAAGGGATAAATATACATATAGACCATTTATAGATCCTGAGTTAAATCTTTATAATTTATACTTTTGTTAAAATAGAGGTCTGTTTAGTATGCTACTCAGYTAAGAATTATTTAATTATCTATTGTAATCTATTATTAATAAACAAGTAAGTCAAAGTGAGCATAGCTCCATGGTAATTGACATATACCTCAAACTAAGAAATTGTGAGTTCGAATCTCCTCCACAATACTAAAAAATTAATAATAATAATAATAAACAAAATAAACAAATAAAAGAATACGAAAATAAAAGAATATTAAAAATACCATTCAAATTAATTTGAAATTTCTACCCTCCAATGCCGGAGATGACGTGGACCTCCTGGATTGTTCCGACACATCATTAGCAACGCAGCCCACCTTAGAATAATTGGGCCAAATCTCAAATGAAGCCCATAACTTTAAATGGGCTGCGGATTATCGAATTCCAGGCCCAAAGTCCACGTCCTCTTTCTTCTTCTTCAAGCTCRAGAAAACCTCCACGACGGAGACTGCGAAATTCTCAAAATTCAGCGTTCGGCCTCACCGAATTTTGTGGCTTTCTACGATAATGGAATTTTTTCTTGAAGAAGGGAAGCAAATTCACGAGCAATGCTCCACTCTTGTTCTGGTTCGTCCAACAATTTCTCTGAGCTCCTGCTTTTTCTTTTTTCTTTTTGTTTTCGTTTTCGTTTTCATTTCCTATCAAGTAGTCAATCTAGCAGACGATTTTTGCGTCGCATTATTTTTGGGTGGTCTGAATACTTACGAAGGACGTGGAAGTTATAAAGAGAACGGAAATCTACTTTCCTCATTTCTTTTATTTTGTTCATTTTGCCATTTCCCCTGCCTTTGGCTCACTGCTAATTGTTCATAGAGACTCAGAAGAAGGGCGAGGCTTTGTGCCGTATCGTGATTTGATGGATTATTTACTTTATATTCCTCACTACTACGAGTAAGATTGTAATGTTTCTGCAATTCGTCGTTACTTGCAGTCGTTGCCCATTCCTGCGAATGCATGTGCTTAGCTTTGTGTGCATTTCTCTGTCTTTATAGTATAAATAGATAATAGCAGCTATCTGAGCTCGATAATCTGAGATCATTGGCCAATTATTCATTTCCCTTCTTCCTTGTTTGTATTTTCGAACTGAGAAACCAATGGCTATAAGTTTGTTTTTGGCATTAGAGCTTCAGAGCCAAGTTAAGTGGAGAGCCCGAACGTTAGGACCGTAGCCTCTTTTTCTGCGAATAACTGAAACACAACCATGATTCATGAAAATTCCGGAATATTGCACTTAGCGTCCAAATACACACACCCAAAACAACTCCTAGTGAATTTCCCCCTTTGAGTTGGGTCCTACCATTCCTTTCATGACCCTTTCCCGTGAAACTTGACCAGTAGATTAACAGAACTCACATGAGCAGGTTCTAGAAGAGGCAGCCTGGATGACAGCATATACTGAGTGGTCAAGACCAATCCATAAGGAATGGTCACAAGCTGGTTATACTCCTGAGTCCTCGATGACTGGAAATGTCATGCCAGGATTGCCAGATTTTCCACTGGAACTGGAATATGGGATGCACTGTTGAGAAGGGTGGATTAAGTATTACCTTTCAAGTTTTGAGCTAACAGAGCAGCCACACACTTCTCCAGGCATGGCATGCAGAACTAGGCAAAAGCAAGGGCATAGCAAATGAGTTGGAGGTAATAGGAAACTTTTGATAGAGGCCAGTTAGATATCTTGAGAGTTTGGGCAGATGTGCATTTTGTTATTTCCACATACCATATAACTAATAGTGCTCTATTGAATACATAAGTAGCTGCTTATTAGTTTTGTAAATAAATCGAAGAATCAAAATTCTGAAAATTGGATGTAACTCTTTCAGTAAATAGAAAGTTGCAGAAAGTTCAACTGAACTTTTTTCCAGAGAACAGATGCGTGGAGTTGGTAGACCTTCCAACTTTACAATAATATATTTGATATCAAATTTTGCACAGTTCATCAATCTCATTCTGACCTGGCCTATTGGGAAAGTCAGAGCTTGCAGAATTGGACAAGATCATAGATGCAACTTAGGAACACAAAGCACAATGTTAGTTTTGTAGAAAACTAGGGTATTCAGCATTATTATACTACGATCATGCTTGTATTAACTATTAGCCTCAGAACCATAATTGTCATTCCTGTTTAAGTCTTAGATACGGCAGATTGTATGTGCATGACATAGAACCTTTGGCAGYAAATTTTACTGCCTCTGCTGTCTCCTCAATTCATTAAGACACAGGGACAGGGTGTCACATAACATGACTCCTAACCTCTCTATACTCCCCCATCATGATGCAAACAAGGTTGAAGTGGGAAACTGTGAAAAGATATATAATTACAAAGTTGGTAATGTTCAAATCCTAACTTCCTACAACAATTTATCTTTGAAACTCATTTTGCACACTATTGAAATTCTGAGAGGACTTTTAGTGGAAGTTTCGCCAAACTGTGCTTTGACGATAGAGCACGTGTTGAATTTCAACTTTCTGTTTTCGTTGTTAGGAACTTTCACCAAGAGCATCTTGATCATGACCTTTATACACGAAGTTCTGCAAATATGAAATCAAGAGTTTCCTCTTTTTGGCCATGACCTTTCGGACCCCATCATAGTGCATATCTAGTCAAGTTCTTTTATGTAAATTTGTGTTAAGCCACTTAGGACGTTCATTATAACTTATAAGGAAGCAACCTTTTGAGTGAATGCATAAACTAAACTGACAATTAGAAACCTCGTGAATTTTCTCATTGAAAAAAAAAAAAAAAACTCTTTGAATTTGAATTTTGTTAAAACTGGTCATGCTTGCTCAATCTGACAGGCATGTGCATAGCTTTGTATATTATTCTCTTTGTTTATAATATAAAAACTATGGAAGACCTCTGAACTCGGCATGCCGTGATCAATTTCTTCAAAGTTTTGTATTTTCTTTTTGTTTTCTTTCTTTTCCTCCTTTTAGGAGTTTTGTTTCCTTTGACCATTTGTTGTTTYTTTTCATTATATGAATGAGAAGGTCGTGAAAYAAAAAAAGGAAAAGAAACCGGTGGCTATCAATTTGTTCTCTAACTAAATTGGGTACTTTGTTTTGATTATCAATTCATTCAGCCAGCGTTGTCAATTGGGAATGTGGGGCAGTTAGCAGTAGATCTGTTGGTTTCATCAATGAGAGCAGGGAGAATTGGTTATTTTGATGATCCTTATGTTCTGCCCTGTGTTGGTAACAATGCTTACGAGCCACTTCCTCATGGGGAGCTTGCCCTCCCTCTTGAAGGTCTGTCTTGCTTGACAGTAATTTATTATTCAAATTTCTTGAAGTGGTATTGGAATTTATAATTTTCAACACGAGCTGTGTAATATCAACTTCTTTTTATCTTCTGGTAACGCTTTTCTAGGAAGGCTTGAATGAGTTTATGCATTAACCTTTTTCTTTTCTTTTCCATTTTTTTTTCAGTTTATGAGTCAACATCTAATGCGTTGACCCTTATCCAGCAAAGGTCACCTGTGATCAAGGCAAGTTCTAATATCCCCGCGGTATTTACATATTCCTGAATATTAGGGCSATGTGCGAGGTATATAATGCCTTATCTTAAAAAGGGGGTATATAATGTCTTTCAACGAGACTAAAACTGTGGATAGTCTCTGCAGAAATTCATAAAATGAGTATTGTACCCTATCGTGAATAATGTTTCTATCATCTCAAAGTGTAAGTCTACTTTTAGAGTGCAGTTCCAGTATCTCCAATCCAATTTAGACTTCAGAGAGATCACATAGCAAGAGAAATATACTAGTCTATTATGTTATCCATTTTCTGCTGCTATATCGAGTCGATGTTAGTACTGCTCATTGGTTTGTTGATTCCTTTTCTTAGCTTTGGTGGTGTCAATTTTAAAATATTTGAATGAATATATGGTTGTTGAAACAGGGAAAAATGGTAAATTTTGCAAAGAACTTGGTTGATTTTATTGCAGCTTGTGGGAAGAAGCATGTTGTTCTGCTTTCTAGTTTAGATTTTGGAAGGTGGCAACAAATTGATACGTCAAGGTATTTATATGGTACCTCTTTAATACATCTTGGTCAGTACATTTAAAATTTTTAAGGTTAATTTTGTTGCTAAGTCCACCTTTTTAGTCGCATAAGTGCAATGAAGCGATTAGTATACAAACTGAAGCAACTCTTACAATAAATATTTAAACCTAGTCACAGCTGTTTAAGGACCGTAAAGCATATTTTGAATGGATGGTTTGCCAAATCTATTAGCTTAGAAGTTACTTGTAAACTATTTTAATTACATTGCCTGTTCCTTGCATACAGCAAGGCTGACCAATTAACTGTCATTCCATAGTTGTTAATTTGGCCTTCGGATGCATATCAGTGGTTCGCAGATACATTATCTTTCTAGCACCAGCGATGATGGAACTGATGACAACTGTGAAAAACTGGGATGGAGAAGGGTGCAGGAATATGACCCAGMGCAGCCACGATGGGAACATCTTACCACTTTAACTAAAGCCAAGGCTACAGAGGAGAATGACCTGCCTTTTGATGAGGGGTTAGAGGAGGGAGACTACCTCCCAAGTCTACCATTTGCCTCTCTCTTCACTTGTTTGAAGGTATAATTTTGTAAACATCACTATAAACTTTGTTTTTATTCAAGATTTGTTTCCCAAGAATGGCACTTATGTTTGTTGTGGTGTCAAGGCCAAAGGTGTAAAGGTCACCTGCTTATTATGCTATTGTTCAGAAGGAGACAACATACCTGATGCTTTCCACTTGGCTGAGGCAACAGGCAAACTTCTCGGTCTGAGTCCTGGTAATTCCTTAGTTTCACTTGCCAATATTTTCACAACTGACATATCTTTCTACCTGTTTAGTCTTAGGGTAAATTAGAAGTTCAAACCCTACGTCTCTTCCTTTCTGTATAAATTCAGACTATGGTGGCCATCTACCTAGGATTTAATATCCTATAAATTACCTTGGCAATAAAATGTAGCAGAGTCAGACAGTTATTCCATTAGATTAGTCGAAGTGCAGGCAAGCTGACCCAAATACTTACGGATATCAAAAAAAGAAAAAGAAAAAAAGAGAAAAGAATAAACAGGTAGAAAGATAGTAGTTGTTATGGGGTGCTCCTCCCGGTCTAGATACGTGTGTCTGAGCCTCTGCTCGAGTGCCCCATAGATGAGGAGGATGGGCCTATGACTTCATATGTAGAGTTTAGCTCGACTTCAACCTAGGGAAGATTTTGATCGCATGAAATCTGGGAACATACTTTGATGAACGAAGGAACATAGTTTGTTCATATTCTCTTAAATAAGGTTCTCCATTTCTTAAAAATAAAATCTAAAGGCATCTCCAGAGTATCTCCACCTTGTGTATGTATAAACAATTACTTCGAAGTATCCTTGCATGTGCGAAAGATTCACATTCCCAAAGTATCTCGCTTATCTATACATTCTTTGTCTAACAAACTTCCCATATTGGGAAGGGTGTAACAATACTCATTCCCTACACTTTTTACATAAGCAAATATTTTTTATTTTCTCCCCAACCATTTCATCATAACTAATGGGCTCTAGAGCTGTTTTCGTAATGTACATTCAAAGTTTTCATTTTACTTTTCTGGAATCTGTACAACTGTAAAAGTAACACTTGAAACCTCTGTCCTATTTCTTATGACTTTCGATTCAGGTGGCGAAGGTATTAAGTGGCTTATCCCCTTCTCTTGGAAGTCTGTTTATGGACCACCACCAGATGTCTCCATATTCTAGACATGGATGGATATAATGAATGATCAACAACTACGACGATCAACGCTTTGCCAATTTTGATAATCTAATGCCAGAAAGACCCAGTTGAGGAAGATATTGTTGTGTAAAGTAGAATCATGAAAAGGCACCTCTGAATCCATTCTGTTACAGTACAGGTGCAAGCTTCTCCCTGTTTGATGAACTATTTAACCTTAATGCATCTTGAATGAGAACTTTTTTTTATGTTGAAACAAACTGTGTTTGGTTTACCATTCTGTAGTTTCAAAATAGGAATGGACACAGATTGAGCCATATTCGAGGGATAGTTGCAAAACTAGCATAATAGAGATGAAATCTTTAACTTTTTTATAGCATTTTAAAGGAGATTTTTTCTGTCCCGGTTTCCATTTTGTAGTTTCAAAATAAAATAGACAACCATATTCAAGTATTAGTTGCAAAATTAGCGTAATATAGACGAAATGTATACATTTCTTAGGCTCTTAACCACTTAGAGTCGCTTGATTTTTTGAGAATCTAAATATCTAACGGGAATCTTAAAAATTCAAGTTATTGAAAGCATCCAAAATTGTTTGTATGCCTCATGCTCGAGTAACCAATATTCCTATTAAATAAACTCACGATTCCTATTAAATAAACTCAAGAATTTAGATGCTCATCCCACAAAAATCTTACATTCCCATATGAAAAACTGCCCCTAGCAGTACAGTTAGAGACTGTTTTGCTCATTATCTTCAATTTCAGTATTTATAATATCTTTTCTTTTTCTACTTTATGTTTTGATAAATAAGTATGTTTACTCAAAAATTTACTTTTTATAAATATACTTTTTTAAATTCTTAATCAAATATTAGAAACTTTTAAAGAAAAAAAAAATTCTAAAAATATGTTCTTATTTTTCTAAATTTTCAAAACCAATAGTTTTTTTGAAATGATAAAACCAAAGTAAGACAACAGATCTATAAATAAATAAGCTTAATCCGACTAAAAATATGTGTAATTATTCAAGTTAATTCTTGTTAGTCAATTGTACTGCCACCCGACGTTGTGTTTGATAAATATAATTGAGAAATTGTCTCAAAAAGACACTTTTCTTAATAAAATAGTCGCACTTTTTAAAAAATTGATATTTTTATTTTTTTATTTTACATTTTACATTTTTATCATGTCTGTTTTGTCCTTCCATGTAACAATAAATATTTATTATTTCAAATATGATATTAATTTAGTTAATTATTAACTATGATTTGAATATTCAATTTATAAATCTTCAATCTTTCACGTGTTTTAATTAATTTTTATGATTTTTTTTATTTCAAAGTTTCTATTATAATTATTCTAATTATAAACCATCATGGAAAGTTATTGCTTAAGTGTATAAATTAATTTTCAATTAAATGCCTGTATTAGATATCTTCATTATAAATATATTTAATGTACATTATATATTTATAATATATTGAACAAATTATTCGTAAGAATAGAAGGTGCATTATAAATATATTTTAATATAGATTATATACTGTAAATACATATACTTCAGCCAAAGTGAGTATAGCTCAGTGGAAATGTCAATCAAGAGAGTGTAGTTCCATTCCCCACCCCACATGTACTAAAAAAAACATATGCTTCATTTTCATCAACTTCTTTATTCATTTTAATTTATTTAAATGTACACTATAAATATATTAACAATTTGTTTGTAAATGTTAAATAGGTATATTATAAATATACCTTACCAACTTGTTTGTCAATGTTGGATATATACATTATAAATATATATTACATACATATTATACGGCGAGACGTGGGTACATTTTCTAAGCATTGGGATGGGTCGATCCGACTTATTTTTTTAATTGGCATCTTTAGTGAGGTTTCTCACAAATAACTTTTTTTTCACCATGGTCTATAGGGTGTGTATTTCTTTTAGACTACAATTAGACTAATTATTATCGCTTTTAACAATGGGTTTTTGAAAAATTGTGATATGATTTATGAACTTTTGGGTTTATATCTGATGCGTACTTAAATGACTTATTAAATACTGTACTTAAATGACTTATTAAATACTTTCAAATTTTAAGGTTCTATTAAATACAAAATTGAAAGCTCAGGATATACCATACATCTTTTTAAAAGTTCTGATCTATTAAACTTAACATTGAAAGTTAAATCATATTAGACTAAACTCTAAAAGTTGAGAGACTAAACTCGTTGCTTAGCCTAAATGAAGTCATTTTTAATTTATTAGAGTTGAAATTCAATAAAATGTATAAAAAAAAAATATCAAAAGTCTTTTCCCATGATAAAGTAAAAAATGGTCTGAACTTTTTATTAAAAAGAAAAGGAAGAGAAGAATCAAGATATTATTCATTATAAAAATTAAGAATCATTTGGAATTATACTTCTATTACTTTAATGACATTATTTGGCATTTACCTGGTTTTTTATCATCATAATTTCATATAAAACTGGCTTTTAATTAATAGATTTGGATTTGGAAATCTTTAGAGCCATTTAACTTTTCAATACAATATTATAGTTTCAATTATGTCATTTTCAAAAGGAAACAAAAATATGTCATTTTCAATCTCCATATACTTTTTTTTTTTTTTTAATTCAACGACATGTAGAAGTACAAATTCAAACCTCTAAAGTTGAGGATATATCCTACCAGCTGAGAGTTGATCTAATTTTTATTGTTATTTTTTTGGACTATCTGCAAATTATTGTTATTATCCAGCCTAATATTGAAAAGACAATAATTCAAGAAGGATGTAAAATCTAGCAAAAAGAAAAAGAGAAGAGAGAGAGAGAGAAAAAAAAAGCACCGAAATCTAGATCCATCATCAATTATCTAAAAATTATATTATATTTTTCGCCTACACTACCTTACCATATTTTTTTAATTTTTGAAGTTTTATTTTCGTTCCTATATTTTTAGTTAAACCTTATTCTGAACTTAATTTAGATGAAAATTTTAATGCAATTTGGTGACTCTGATAACAATGACAGAGTTATTTATATATATATATTTTTAGTAGAACCAAGATTTTAAATATTTATAAGAATATTGAGGTCTCAATTTTATAGAAATGTAGGTGAAAATATTGATTAAACTTTATTTTAAATCAATAAATAGAATGAAAATTCGAACTCATGACTTTTATGTTGAAATTAGTGAAATTGGTCGGAGTTTAAAAACTTTACCATTAAAAAAATCATCAATAATGTCCAGACTTAATTATTAAAAATTCAAACCATACCACAATCAAACCAAGCCAAAGAGTGTCCACATCTACCTCAATTAGAATAATTACTATCCACAAAAAAAAAAAAAAAGAAGTCTCATCAAATTATAATAATTCTCATAACTAAACACAGATTTTTATAAAATGATAACATTAATAATGACTAAATTTCCAACTACATTATTTTGGGCAACATGGTGCCCCATTCATATGGGTTTCATCTCGTCAGATACACATGATTTCTCTTTATTTAAAATCTCCAACTCAAACAAACAAACAAAAATTACAATATAATTTTTATTTTAATTGTGCAGAATAATCAAGTATGTGTTGGTTATTAATTTTTTTTTTGTTTATAAAAAATAATTGTGTTCTAAATTCATATAACACGTGTGATTTTTTAAATTTGCAGCTGGACACGTCTTATTTTCCGTAGACTATATAAATCCAACTAATGGACCAATGGGAATTATTTTCAAAACAAATATTTATGTATTTTTTAAATAAAGTTATTTTTTATTGTAAATGGTAGTTCTATATGTGCATGATTAGATAGATTCAACGCTAATGGTAGTTCTTTTTTTTTTTTTGTATTTATTCTTATAAATACAAGAGCATCCTTTTAAGAGATATTTTAAAAATAAATTCAACGTTAATTATTTTATTTTAAAATCATTATGTAAATTTAATGACTAAAACCTAAGCTAATTTGTATTGTAAATTTTCTATCCACCGTAAAATCTTAATTTATAAATTTAACTTTTTTACACCAACTCATCAAAACTCCACTTGTTTTTACTTGAATTGAGGGTTAAAATACTATTTTGGTTCCTAGCTTTGATTCAGTTTGACCCTTCTATTTTTAGAATGTTCATTTTCCTTAATGAACTTTCAACTTTTGTTAATTTTTGTCCTACTATCAAAACGTTCATTTTGATGATTGTTTTAGTCTCCATTTGCAAATGTTTTACACAAATTCTATAAACAACATAAACCCTATAATATAAAGTTATAGCTACATTTTAAGAAATATATTGAGTATAGTGTCGCGTTGAAATTGTAATAGAAAAAAATAAGATAAAAAATAAAATGAAATGGCGAAAACAATAACTTTTTTAATAGTGTGAGACAAAACTAACTCAGTCTCACTCGCAGTCGTTAGACGAACATCCCCAATTCCTCTAATCTTGGAGAGTCTCCCATTTCCCATCCTCACTGCGCCATGATTTCCTGCAGTAAAGGACATGAACCAACTCCTGTCTGAATTTACATGCACCGAAGCTGCACTGTCCACTACCCATTCTGATGACCGGTCTACAGGTGTTGTGTTACCTTCAATACAAGCTAACACCTCCGTTGACATGTAATGTAAAGTGTTCTCATTTTCATGATCCTCTTTAAGCTTCCTGCAGTATTTCTTGAAGTGGCCCTTCTTATGGCAGTAAAAACATTCGATTTCTCCACTGGAACTCCCACTACCCCTCTTATTCCTATGTTCCTGCTTCCCGTTGTACTTCATCTTGCCCTTCCCCTTAAACTGAGCTACCAAAGCTGATTCAATCCCGATTTCTGTCTCTAATGTAATTGCAGACATTTTCGCTAATTTTCTCCAGGCTTCCTCAGATAAGGCGGCATCACAAATAACTGAAAATTTCAAGCTATTTTCTCATAGCGAATTCGACACCGCGGTCTTCATCGTCTCCCAACTATCAGGCAAAGATGTCAACAACCTCATAGCCTTCACATTTTCCTCAATCTTGACACTCAAACTTGTTCAAGATATCGGTGAGCTCATTAATGTGAGAATTCTTCGAGGTTCCCTCCTCCATGTGGATATTAAAATACTTCGTCCATAGAAATATTTTTGTATTGGCAGAAGGTTTTTCATACCTGTCTTGCAAGGCCTTCAACAACTCTTTTGCGGTCGTCTCTTTTGCCACGAGACTGCATACCCCCATTGATAGTGTCATTCTGATATTTGCAACGGCCTGCTCATCCATCTCATTCCAAGCTTTGTCTGTCATATCCGCTAGTCTCTCCTCCAAAGTTTTGTGTATCTTCTTGCACGTAAGAAGATCCTTTACTTGCATCTTCCAAAAACTGAATTCTCTCCATTGAACTTCAGAACCTCTTCATAGTAATGATGTGTGTGATATTTGTCTCCCATGACTCTAAAACCTAGGCACTGATACCACTTGTTGGAAAAAATTTCTCACCAATATTTTCCAATTGAGATGTATGGATTCATGGATCAATGTGTCTATTATAGATCCTGTTCACGGGTTTAGACGTCACTTCTTCATTTCTCGACTTTTTTTCATCTCTTTTTCTAGTTGTCCTTTCTAATATTAGAAAACGTTGGAAAAAAACTCATCTAAAAATAACCTTCAATCATAGAAAGCATATAAGTACTTTTAACCACAGGACCATACATAATCTTTCAAGTGTTTATTTTTTTTTTTGCAAGCTCTTTAGATTATATGAAACCTCATTTTTAAA
>NW_019104495.1:2980866-3008058 GCF_001995035.1 Momordica charantia | reverse complement strand
CCGTTACGACACGTTTACGGTCGAGGCCGGCGAGTTGCCGCTCGGTTCTTCCGTCAAGTTCAAGTCGTTGACCAAAGTGACGGCTACGATTGGGTGATGCACGCGCCGTGTTGTGGACTCGAGCGCACAGGATTGCGTTTCGGAGGGCAAAAAGGTAAGTTGCTTTGATTATACGATAAAGATAATTAAATAAATATAATCTTATTTTGTTTTTTGTTTTTCTCTCTTGGTTGAAGGGTTTTTTTTTTAAATACAACATGTAGGGCGGAGGAACAAATTCACAACCAGATTGGAGGTATATACTAATTACTGCTGAACTATGTTTGTTTTGACTTTTTTTCTAAAGGGTATGTGAATGAGATGGTTAAAAGTAAAATGACGGATAATGTAATATGTAGCTTTACAAATAAATAATATTGTGTTTTATCCACGGAAAAATCTTTTTCTTTTGCTTTGAATTTCATCGATTTAACTTTAATTCTAAATTTAAATAAATGATAAAGTTAATATGATTGAATTAGGAATATTATTGTGACTAGATGAAATTATTTTTGTGGGTATTGGTCCTTCTATTATCGTGGAATATTTATTTTAGATCAAGGTTTAGACCTCTTAATTTTGGTGATGAGTTTGGGCATTTAAGTGGTTTAATTTTGTGCAATCTAATTTCTAGGTAATTTTCTAATTTAATTTTGAGGTTGCTAATTTCACCACTTAATCAATGTGTAAGGTTGAATGTCACTTGAATTTGATATTAGAAGTTTTAAGGTTAAAATATGTGTAATAAAGTAAGTGAATATTGAGGCATAATTGAGCTTTTACAGAAATTTATAGATCATAGAACTTTTTTTATTAATCAATTCATACTAAATCTAAATTTATAAAAAAAAATTAAGATTAGAACATTGCAATAATCATGAAAGGAAACTAAGCAATATCACTTTCTTGTCATTCCAACTCATAGAAAGACGATGGAATTCATTCGATAGGTTTGTTTCCTTCCCAAACACTAATCTTTTGCTAACCTTATAAATCCAGAAAAATAGATTATTTTTTCTATTCTTGAGTGTCAATTGGTGATTAGCACGAAGATAGTTGTTAATCAATAAATACCTAAATATTGTTCTATCATAAAATAGAGTGGTTGCATACTACTACTATTCAATTACATCCTTATGTAGTTGACAGTTATTTTTTATATTGGTCGTTTCCATCACATTAAATATAATGGAAGTAGTACCTAAAACTCTACTACTTAAATTTTATGCACGTTGAAAATGTACAAATAAAAAGCGGTTAGGTACAAACAACCCAACGGTACACTATTAATATATTAGACTTTTCTATTTTATAAGTACATAAATAAATAGAGTGGAAGCAAAGGAGTTTGATTTTAAGATGAATATTCATTCAAATATTTGTGAAGAAGAAACTCTCTCTCTCTCTCTCTCTCTCTCTCTCTCTCTCTCTCTCTCTCTCTTTTTTTGTCATTAAATTGGCTATTGAATTGACATGTACTTTTGTTTTAGAAAAATTATTCCAACAATTTATGTAGTTGTATTCAATTTGGCTCTTTCCTTCATAATTGATGAGAACAAAGGCACTACTCACTAGAGAAAGGAATGTCTCCTTCCTTGCACGCAGAAAATTGTGTTTTGATAATATCCTCCAAATAATATTAATTTTCATATTTATCAACAATAAGAATGAATAACCCATCCCACCAAACTTTCTATTAATGTATGACTTTGCATACCTATAAATAAATGTATGGAAATGGAGAGAAATAATGAGGATGCTTAGGGTCCGTTTGTTAATTAACATTTTCATTTGTTGTTTTGTTTCCTAAATAGAACTGCATGGTATTTAATATTTATAGATTCAAGATGATAAAATAATGTTATTATTTTATATTTTGGAATAAATTGGAAAGGAGAACAAAGAAAGAAATTTGTTTTTATTATTTCCAAAATTTCTATACATTTTGAGAATATTTTTAAAAGAATGAGATTCAAGAAATATAAATACTTATCAAATACGTAGGGTCCTTAACCGGAAACAAAGGGCCCGTTTGATAACCATTTGAGTTTTTAGTTTTCAATTTTTCTTGTTTGGAGTTTTTGGTTTTTGGTTTTCTGTTTTTAAAAAACAAAAACGTTTGTTTACCATTTTTTTGTTTTTTGTTTTAAAAAAAAAAACAGAAAATCAAAAGGTAACCATTTTTAGTTTTTTTTTTAATTTTTAAAAGGTTAGAAAATTGAAAATACATATTAAAGAGAGAAAATTTTATGTAGAGTAGAGACGACAATGGTATGGGTGCGAGTGAGGATGCCCTCCCCAATTCTCATGCTTGTGAAAATTTTTAGTCTCTGTCTCCACCTCGTTCTTGGGTCTGAGAGATGTTCTCGAGAAAAATTATCGGTTTTATAATTGTTTTTAATTATTTTTAGAATTTAAGTATACAAAAAGGGTAATAAATATATATTAATTATTTAAAAAATGGAATTGGGGACGACAACGGGGTCTGGACATGCATTTTCTATTTTTGGGAATTTTTGTCTTCTCTCTAATGTAGAGACATGAAAATACAAGTTTAGAGATATGTAAATAACTGTTGGAAGATAAATTTTAGAGAGATAAATAAAAAGATTTAGAAAAAATAGTGAAAGAAAAGTTAAAAGACAAAAAAGAAAAAAATTGTAGAGAAAAAAAAATAAAGTCAAGAGGAAAAGATATGTTAAAGAAAAAAAGAAATTATAAAGAAAGGAAAAAATTATAGTGGAAACAAATTTAGATATAATAACAAGATTGAAAATATAATTTTTAGAGAAAATAAATAAATACAAAGATAAATAAAAGTTACCGCAAAAGAAAATTGGATGAGAAAATAAAATATAATTTTCAGAGGAAAAAATAGATTACGAAGAGAAAGAAAAAAGATGAAATTTTAGAGAGAAAAAAGTTAAGAAAAATATTAAATTTTTAGAGAGAGAAATGAAACTGATCGATTAAAAAAACAAAAATACAGAAAATTTTGGAGAGAGACAAATAATAATAAATATTCAAAATATGAAAATTTTAGAGAGAGAAAAAAATAAAGTTTGTAAAGAGAAATTTAGAAATAAAAAAATTTTAGAGTGAGAAATAAATTTTTTAGATCGAGAAAGAAAAAAAGTTGAGTATTAGAAGAAAAAAATCAGATTTTTGAAAACTATATATTTTTTTTTTGAAATTTACATAGAATTTCAAAATGATTTTTAAAAAACAAAAACAGAAAATTGAATTGGTTATCAAATCATTTGTTTTTTAAAATCAAAAAACGAAATGGTTATCAAACGTGCCCTAAGTTAATAGGTTCTTAAGGTCCGTTTGGTCACATTCTCGTTTATTATTCTTGTTTTTGTTTCTTTTTTCATGTTTCCTCATTTTTAGTAAATAGAACTAAAACTTCGTTTGACAATTGTTTCTTGTGTTTTTGTTATTGAAAAAGAAACGGAAATATGTTTGGTAACTATTTCTTGTTTCTCGTTGTCTAAAATTTTAAATTAATAAAGAAAATTTTTATATAAAAATTTGTTTTTTAATTAAGGTATGATTTCGCATGCCTATTAATAGATATAACGAAAATAGAGAGAAATAATGAGGTTGCTTAGGACCTGTTTATTAACCTTTCCATTTGTTGTTTATGTTTCTTCGGGTTAATAAAGAAAAATAGAATTGCATGATTTTCAACATCAAGAATGACAAAATAATGTTATTATTTATGTTTTCAAATAAATTGGAAATGGGAAAAAAAAATTTATGATCTAGAAATTGTCCGTTCAACGTCCAGTCTTAAGACCACTATGCCACACTCACAAGTGCTCCTTAATGTATTGAAAATTATATTATGTTGAAAAAAATTTTTAGGGCCATTTAGGATCTATATTTAGCTTTGGACTTTTTTTATTTTTAAAAATTAAGTATAAATACTACTCTTATGTGTTTCTTTGTCTGTTGTCTACTTTTTTTTTAATTAAAAAAATAATTTTTGAGACACTATTTAAAGAAAAAAAATTAAAATTCAAGTGTAATTTTAAGAAAGATAAGAACTAGACCAAAGAAGTTTAATTTTAACATCATATTTTAATGGATAAAGAATACTCTTAAAATATAATATGATGTCTTGTTTACTATATTTTTTATTGATAAATAATCAAATTATAATTTAACTTTATTATTAAATATTATTTTTATTTAGCCTTGTAATGGTTCAAGCTCAACCCAACGTCCAAGCTTCGTGAGCCTAGGCTGTAAACTTCCCTATTATTGGATTTTTCAAAAAATATTTTTTAGATTTTTTTTTTCTTTTAAAAAAAGCTATTGAAACTTATTGGACTAATATATTGTGGATAATTTTTATGACTTATTTTTTTCTCAATGAAGTGTTTTCATTTTTACTTAGAAACTTTTTGTTAATATTTTACAAAGTAATATATATATATATATATATATATATATATATATCAATTATAAACCTATTAAGATAATACAATTCGATTGACTCATTGTTAGTAATTTGCATATTTAATCAAACATTTAGATAAGTTGAGTTGGAAGTAGTAATTCGTATCTGATCAAACATTTTGGAGTAGTAATTGAGAGATGATTAAATGAAAATTCGTATATAAGTTATATAAGATTTTATATCAAGATATAAGTTTGATTCTTTAACTTCAGCCAATACTATTTTCACATTTGAATTTAGAACTTAAATCTTCAACTCTCCTTTCTATGCCTTTTGATTTGACATTTTTCATGAAGCCTTATTTTCAAGTTAATAAAAATATTCGATCGCATTTTTTTTAGTACAATATATGGGGAGGATTAGATCGAACTCACAACCTTTTAATTCGAAATATATGTCAATTACTGCTGAGTTATACTCGCGTTAACAGAAATATTCTATCACATTGTTTTACAGTACCAAATATTCTAAGTCAGGTAACTGTCCCATCATATTAAGTATACATGAATGAAATATGGAATTTTATATTATGACACAAATTTTTTTTTTTCTGTAGCCGTCTCTATATGTTATATTATTATTATTTTTAGGTGGTAGAAATCAAATACGGAAATTTAAATTAGTTGATGTTTTAAAAATTGAAGATCCAAAATATAAAATAGATAAAAGTTAAATAACAAAATGAAATATCAACGATTCAACAACTAAGCTGAAATTTGAGTTAAAATATAAATTTTAGATTTTAGATTTTGAGAGTAGATGTGAATTACCACTTAACTATATTCATGTTGAAAAAAAAAAAAAACTTTTAAATACAAGTACAATATATGAGACATTTTAAATTAATTAGGAAAAAAAACATCTCTAGAATGATTGAGATCCGTTTTTTTTTTTAAATGAAATGAAAATCAGAACACAACAAACTAGGATGCTATTAAGGTTACAAAATGTGTTTTCAGAACCAACACTTTTTCCGAGCCATTTCCTTTCGATTTGATCAATGGTGAGGCAAAGTACGGCGAAATTAAGTTTACTTGAACAACGCTGGAAAATTTACTTATCAATAATATTTTCCCCTTCCACAATTCGTAGTGAAAACTAAGTCACACGCAATAATAAAAAAAAATAGAGAATAGCACACAAACGACATAGAGAATTTATACTGGTTCACCCTAACTATGGGCTACGTCCAGTCTTCTGCGACAACGGGTTCTACTATGATATTAGGATAATTATAATGGACTTCACAAACGCTCTACAAAGATCTCTAGATGCCACAACAATGACCACCTAGCTTCTAAGAACTACACCAATAGATACTTAGGAATACAGAACGAAAAACCCCACTGACCTCAAGAAAACGGGTTGCCGACAACGCACTACAAACCCTTCTTCTCATTTTGTTCTCTGCAAACACTACTTCCCGCCACTGCCACATTTGTGCACCAACACAAAAGGATTCAATTCCCACGGTCAAAATTGAGGTAGGCCGCTAGCAACCAAAAATTTTGTTATAAAAACAAAATCTAAAGACAAGGGAGGTAAATTGGGCTTTTTTTTTTTTTTTTCCCCTTTTCCTATCCCAACAATCCTTGCTCATCTCGTATAAGTTTCTAAGATGACCAAGTATTTTATGAGATAAAAGATGTCATTATCTTTGAGCTAACACGCCTAACACTCAAATACAAGTATTTATGTAATTATGTACTAAAGTTTTTTTTTTTTCTTTTCTGAAAGATGCATTAAAAATAAAAGAAAAAACAACAATGAAATCTACATCTCCATAGTAATTAAGATCATAAGCCACCAAGGGAAAAATCTCTAAGAAATGACCTTTGACTACTTGGACAAGGTGAGACGGCGACCTTGCTTCACAAATTAAAACTACAATATTTTAAAAATTAGTTTTGAAATAAATATATTTACATAGTTTTTTTTAAATATCAATAAAAGATCCTTTAGTTATGTATAAATTAGTTTGTGGGTAATCTTCTAACTTAATTTTAATGAGGTATTAATTTCACCTACTCTATCAATATGACGAAATTAAAACCTTAAAGTTAAATTGATACCACAAGGTAAGGAGGTAAAAACGAGTTTTCTCTTAAATTTATTTATAAATTTTTTAACTAATCAATTCATACTCAATTTAAATATAGGTTTTTTTTAGTTAAATAATTATAGGGGTGAGAGATCAATCTTCCACCTAAAAAAAATCTTATCTACTGAACTATGAATTGGTCCAAAAAAGTTTAAAGTTAAAAGAGGAATAAATGCAATAGGTAATCTTTGAATTTATTAGTACAATTTTTAATTAAAAGAATAAGAACGAACCACGCCAAAGTATCCTTTGTAAAGGATACAACTTCATATGAGAGAGTATATTCTTTGTCAATCGTCGGTAAATAAATGGTTCATTTTCAATTTTGAATAAAAGGAAAAAATCTTCTATCTAATTCCTCCTATGCTTCTATTTATTGTACGATTGCTCAAATACTAGTGTTTCTTGAATCTTACGATTAAAGCGTTGCATTCACATGTTAATAATCCGTTTTATATTGGAGACAATTGTTCTAACTTGAGCATTATAGAGAGGGAATAAAATTATCATGAAAAAATAACATGCTACTGTTGAGTTCAGATTAATAAAATTCTTGTTTCTTTAATTATTTGCTCTTACAGGTACGAAAATAAATAGAACAAAAAGGATGAAAATCCATTCAAATATTTGTGAAGAAAATATTTTTATCATTTTAAATTGCTCAGTGAATTTGACATTTATTTTGTTTTAAAAGAGTTACTCCAAGAATTTATCTTCTTTTATTTTATTTGGCTCCTTTCCTTTGTTGTTAGTGAGAACGAAGTCACCAAATAAAGGAGAGATTAATTCTTTTATCTTTATTAAAAGAAAACGAGAATGAATATATCAGAAAGGACAGGAGCATGTTTATGCTTCAATAATAGTTTATTAATTGTTTAAAAAATAATAGTTTATTAATTTGAGTTGAAATATCATAATTATATAAGTTAAATATAAAATTTATTTTCTCATTACAACCTAGAAAATTGTAGAGGGATGAATGACTACTCGAGCAAGATACAAGTATTGAGGTACTTTATCCACAGAGTGATTGTTGGGGTTGCAAAGAGTGAAACAAATAAGTCTCACATTGGTTAGGGAATAGTTATGGATAATTATCTCGTTGTTTATAATAATGGTAAAAATAAAATATATTTTGACCAAATGTTGAATTAATATCTTCACTAAAATAATTATAAAATATTATATATGAACATGTGTCACCAAAGCATAGGTACATTTGTAACGTTAAGTTTTATTCTAAGGTAAATTAATTAATTAGTTAATTAGCAAAGATCATATCTTGATTGATTAAAATAAGTTAGTAAAATATGTAAGATGATAAGTATGTGAGATAAGATATGGTTGCCAGTGAGATTACAAGCACAATCCACATCACATATGTTGAGTTAGTTGTCCAACGTTGAGGGCCATACACAAAAACTTCAAAATTAATTAACAAAAATGAATGTTAGAATAGACTTTGTTAATTGAGTTAAAACAACTCTATGTTTAAATGGGATAAATTAGGCATAATACTAGCTTATAAAATTTAAACAATCATATGACCTGTTTTGACGAAATATTAGAATGGAAGTTGTCTCTATATTGGAAAAGTACAAGAAATGAACTCAAAATACTAGAAATTGTCCCACATCGTACGTCGTAAAGGTACAATAAGAGGTGTGTTCCAACTACTAGTAGCTCATGAGCTTGTGTTTTAATCATCTCAATTGAAATATCAACTCTAGTTTACTGAGCTTATTTGATTAAAAAGAKTGTTTTGTGTAGTTGGAGTCGGAGAGATCAGAAAATCGGTGTGATTGTAATAATTTTTCAATAGTGGATTTTTCCTTATAGGCCGTGATTTTTTCTTCGGCTTGAAGTTTTTCCACGATAATTTTTGTACAAGTGCACGGATGAAAATAAACCATTGTTAAAAGTTGTAATTACAAAATTAATATTTTAAAAATATAGAAGTGAATCCACTCGTCTTCTTCCTTATTATTGATTTCACCATCTTGTTTCCTTATTTCTGATTTCATTATTCTCAAGGTTCGTACACTCTTTTTCTCTTCCTTGCTCTCTATTAGCGTTGAATTTCATTGAATCACTGCGTTGGTATGTTATTTTTTCTCAATGATTTATTTTTGGATTATTTTCTTACAATATATTCACACTTTAAATGAAAAATCGATCTTGTTTAGCATTGAATTTCATCATATGTAGATGGGTTGAATTATTGCAACCGAATGCATCCTCACTTTAATTTGCAAATAAAGACCAAAATGATCACTTTTTAATAGTACATGATCAAAGCGAATATTTTAAAAGTATAGTGAACTAAAATGAGTATTTTAAAAGTATCGGAACTAAAATGAAAGGAAATTAATAGTAGTTTAATCGTAATCTATTTTCAAAACCACTCCATTTTACGAAATTTTCATTTAAATTACATTATTGCAACCGAATTATTGCAACCGAATGCATCCTCACTTTAATTTAATTTAATGTATATTATAGTGAAGTTTATATAAAAGTTATAACAAATTTCAAAAAGATTACATATAAGATCAAAATGAGTCATGTTTCACATTGTGGTCATCTTCTCAGACCAACTCCATCTCGTCTTCTCACATGAACTCCACAATGAAGTCTGAGACATATCAATGTATGATTGGTGGGCAGAATAAATTAAGGAAAATAATCATTGGATTTTTTTGTTATTTTTTAAAATAAAAAATGTATTACTATAAATATAAAAATGAGGTTTGATATTTTTTAAATAAATAAAAGCAATAAATTATTTTGTAAAAAAATAGATAATTAAATGGAAAATAAGGTTTGATTTTTGGAAGGAATCAAACATCCGCCACAGGTGGAAAAGCTTAGCTCGATGGCTTTTTTTTGAATAGGACACCGACCCTACTTTAAAGAAGTTCATCCATTTTATTTCATTTTGTCACAAATTGAGCCATTATCAAATGAATGGTCAATTTCTTTACTAATTTGTCAAGAACACTTCACAGGTTAGCTATAGTACTACATAGGTCAGGAAACGTATCCAACCCGTGATGACCACCTCTTAAGAATGAAGAAATCACCACTCAACCCAAAAGCTTAAGTTGATGGATTTGGAAAATTTAATTCATTTATATGGATTCTAACACCGCCTATTTAGGATTTAATATTCTATCAATTTTCTTGACAACCAAGTATAATAAGATCAAACAATTATTGTATGAGATTAGTCAATGTACGCACAAGTTGATCGAAGGAAAAAAATCCAACCTACACTTACTTTTAGGGATGTTCATGGGGCGAGGCAGGGACGGATAAGGCTTTCCCGTCCCCATCCCCACCCACCATTTAATTCCCGATCCACAAAATTCCCCATGAAATTTCGCGGGGATCAAGGTGGGGATTCCCTGCGAAGAATTCACAAGGATCAGGTTCCCCGTTCTATTCTTTTACTTTTAAAATTATTTCTCAATTAAACATTTTTCCTAAGGAAATTTATAATTAATTAATTAATTTTCAATGATAAAAATTTTATTTACCTGATCTAATCCCCTATATATTTAGTGAGTAGAGGAAAATATGATTTTATTAGTATATGTAAGTATAGAAAGAATAAAAAACGAGACGGGTGGAAGACAAGGAACGAGGATAGAGAATGCATCTCTCATCGCCGGGGACAGGAAAAAATTTTCCCATGTCCCATGGAAAATTTAAACAGAATTCCCACCCTATTTAGGCAGGCCTCCGTGGGTAAAATCAACCTCCCTACTTACTTCTACCCCTTTAGTCACCTCACTAGAATAAAAACATCCGTCGCCACCAATGTGAACGCAAATTAAATCTAAAGCATAGCAATAATTTAATAACCACGTGGAATACATTTTTATTTCTTAAGCCATAACATTTAAAAACAATCATTTTTTTTTTTAAAGTAACTTAAAGTTCGCTGGCGAAAGCTGAACTTCTGCTTTATAATAATTCACTCCCTCTTTCATTTCCCTCAAAACAGAGCCCATCAAAATGAGTTCCTCTTCTTCTTCCTCCGAACGGCCACTGAAACCCATTCCCGGCGGCTACGGCTTCTCCATTTTTGGGCCCATCAAGGATCGCTACGACTACTTCTACATCCAAGGCCGAGAAAAGTTCTTCCGAACCCGGATGAGTAAATACGGGTCAACCGTTTTCCGGGTCAACATGCCGCCAGGTCCCTTCATCTCCTCCGATTCCAGAGTCATCGTCCTCCTCGACGCTGTCAGTTTTCCGATCCTCTTCGACACCACCAAGGTCGAGAAACGCAACGTTCTTGACGGAACTTACATGCCGTCGGTGGCCTTCACCGGCAATATTCGCACGTGCGCTTTTCTTGACCCGTCGGAGCCAGAGCACTCTGCTCTCAAGCGCCTGTTCCTCTCTTTTCTCGCCTCTCGCCACGACAAGTTTGTTCCCCTGTTCCGGAGCTCCTTGTCGGATATGTTCGATAAGCTGGACGGGAAATTGGAGGAAAAGAACGCCGCTGCCGCCGATTTCAATCCGATGAGTGACGCGGCGGCGTTTGACTTCATCTTCCGGCTGCTCACCGATCGGAGCCCCGACGAGAAATTGGGATCCGAGGGGCCGGGTCTTGTCGATAAATGGCTGGCCATGCAGCTCGCGCCGTTGGCTTCTGCCGGCCTCCCCAAATTCCTCAGCTGCTTCGAAGATCTCGTCATCCACACTTTTCCATTGCCCTTCTTCCCCGTCAAAAGTTCCTACAGGTGAGAATGATTAGTACATGAAATTCAATTTGTAAGTAATAATCGTATTCATTTGATTGAAACCGTATCAATATTTACATCTCAAGACCAATTAGTAGCAGCCCATTAGGATCTTTAACTATGAATTCTATTTTTAGACTGAATACTTGTTGTATGATACTATATCAATATTCATATTCATAGGTTATATCTCAAATTAATTAACAACGAGAAGAGCATTGAGGTCTATTATAAACTATTTCGAGATCTTTTATCGTGGAGTTGTGATTTCAGGAAGCTGTACGATGCGTTTTACGCATCCTCTGTTTCGTTTCTGGACGAAGCAGAGAGACAGGGGATAGACAGAGAGGAAGCCTGCCACAATTTAGTGTTCCTGGCCGGATTCAACGCGTACGCCGGAATGAAGGTGATGCTTCCGATTCTGCTCAATTGGGTCGGGTCCGCCGGCGAAGGGCTCCACCGGGAGCTCGCCGAGGAGGTCAGAACCGTCGTCAAGGAAGAAGGGGGCTTGACTTTGGGCGCAATAGAGAAGATGAGGCTGCTGAAATCCGTCGTGTACGAGGTTCTGAGGATCGACCCGCCGGTGCCGTACCAGTACGCGCGGGCGAAAGAAGATATCGTGATCCAAAGCCACGATTTCTCCTACAAGATAAAGAAAGGGGAGATGATTTTTGGGTATCAGCCGATCGCGACCAGAGACCCGAAGGTTTTCGAGAATCCGGAGAAGTTCGTCGGCGACAGGTTCGTCGGAGAGAAAGGGGAGAAGCTTCTGAATTATGTTTACTGGTCGAACGGCCGGGAGACGGAGGAGCCGACGGCGGAGAACAAGCAGTGTCCGGCGAAGGATCTGGTGGTGCTGGTGGCCAGGCTAATTCTGGTGGAGCTCTTCCTCCGTTACGACTCGTTTACCGTCGAGGGGACTCAGTCGTCGCTCGGATGGACAGTGAAGATCAAATCGTTGACCAAATCGACCGCTAAGGTTTGATCGTGGTCAACGAGTGCACTGGGTTTCTGTGGACTTGGGCGCACCGGACTGTCTGATAGGAATCTGTAATCTTCGAAAAAGTTAAATATTCCGTCTAGGTTTTCGTGGGTTTATAAGTATTGTATTATTGTAATTTTAGTTATTGGTGTTTTTTGTTTATGAGTTTAATTTTCATAATAAATGAAGTTTTCTCTCCTTCACCAAAAAAATTAAATAAAAACATGGTGAAATGTATTATTAAATTATTTTAATCTATTTGAATTTAGTTCAATTAGTTAAGAAATAAATCTTCAACCAAAATGCCAATCTCGGTGAGTTCGAATATCAACTTCAGCGTGTTGTTGTGTGATATATATATATATATATATAAGCTTAAGGGGCTGTTTGGTTTTCGAGAATGTAGATCCCGACATCTATAGATGCTTGAAATTTTAGATGCCCAGAATTTTAGATGTCCGACGTGTTTAGATAACTATATTTGTTTCGTAGGAAAATTTATAAGGATATTTGGAAATAGCCACGTTTGTTTGGTAGGATGTTCCATAAATACCCTTATGAATGTTTATATAATTTATAAACTCATTTAATATAATAGACTTATTTGAATCAATTTAATATTTTTATTTTTTTATATGTTATTTCGTTCAACAAATTAATTCATATTAATTTATGTAATATTGGGTGAAATTTATTTATCCTATTATCATATTATATTTTTTTAAGAAGAAAAACATCACACGTATATTAGTTGTAAAAAAAAAAAGATTGCTTTACAATTATATATTTATGATAATAAATAATATTAATAATGTAATTCCCTCAAACTATTCGAAATAAATGGAGATATTAGATAATTTAATTGCAATTTATTTTACATGTAAATCTAATGTACAAGTATATTTAATAGCATAAAGCTGCTTATTAGATGACGAGTATATTAATTGATTTTAATTATTACTTTAAAAATAAAAGTAAAGATTTTTTTGAGAAAAAATAAAAAGATTTTGATGAAAAAAATATATGGAGAAAAAAATGAATGACAGAAATATAAAAAATGGATGCCCTCAACACGGAAATGTTGGAAACCCGTGTTTCAAAAGTAACGCAATTTTTTAAGCTCAAACCGACAAAACGAATGAAAAAAATGTTGAAAAAATCCCCTGCACAACTAACTAATATTCAATAAAAAGTTCTACTATTTAATATATAATATATAATAATATTTATTTTTTCCTAAAAAATTAAGGTTGTTGTAGTCGTTTTTGAAGAAACGACCACAAAATGCGTGCCAACAAATGGCCGTCTCTTCAAGAGACATGTCTTAATTTTTTTATTGGCACCACGTCATTATGGTCGAGAGACGACCAACTGCTTAAAATGAGATGGTCGTCTCTGAAGACCAGGTGGCTCAACAATTTCAAAAGCATTAGTTTTGAAATAAGTTTCAAAAGAAGTATTTTTTTATTTAATTTGATTAGTGTTGTATTATTTTAAAAATAAGTTTAAATAAAAATATTATTTATAAAAATCTCATAAAGAAGGTTAATTATCATATTAAAGAAAAGAAATATAAAAGGAGGGTAAATTATTGTAGCTGCACTCTCCGAGCAAGAAAAACTAATATAAAAAATTTCAACCTATCTTTTCAATCAAAATAATGTTTTTAAACGTGCATAAAATAAATTAATAATGTTTTTAAATCTATCACAGTTTCTAAATCTTGATATGCTAAACTATTACGTGGTTAGTGCAAAACTTTATGCGATTTGTTAAATTCCTACGTTTTTAAAATAAAATGTCAGATGGGCCACGTTTGTAAATTATTTGTAATGTCGAATTTCTAGGACCTTATTAAAGAAAAAATATTTGATATGATATAGTTAATATATAAATTGCAGAAACTAAAATGGCTAGCCTTTTGACATTTGAAATAAAGCATTTTTCTTTTTTCGAGACTTTGCCTAATCCAACTCACCCACTTGGATTATATAAAGAAGTGATATCTTTTAAAAGTATTTTTAATCTTTTTAAAAGTTTTATTTTCATTTTTAATTAACAAAAAACAACACAAATCCACCATGGATTACACAAAATCCAGAGTACAATACTTTGAAAATGTCCACTCCAACCTATAATTCATTCTTAAAGTTCGATCAAACCAAGACTTGCAGACAATTGATGCACAACCGTTAAACTCCCCTCTACCATAATAATGGAATTAATCATTATATTCATGAGACATGCAAAGTGGTCGAATGACGGTTCCCATCGTCCACTCCACTCGTAAGTACGCGAAATTGATTGTTTGACCTGCGACAAGATAGATCGGACCTTAACTAACTTACTCTTTAGAATGCTTACTTTTATTTTGCAAGTTCTTCCACTTATTTGACGTTTTCTAGATCAAAATTTCTCTGAAATATACCTTATATTTTAAGATTTGATTAGAGTGGGTGAACATCATTTATATTTTATTGGTAAGATAAGTATACTTTAGACATCAATTATTTGTGTGTTAAATTTAAGGTTAAATTACTATTTTAGTTCCTATAATTTATATTTAATTTCAATTAATTTGATCTCTATAATTTAGATATTTTAATTTAATTTCTATAATTTAGTTAATTATTTTCAGATGGTTGCATCCTTACCATATACTACATAACATATTTTATTTCAATACCTATTCATCAACTCTCTGTCACATCTAAAATATATTTTTACTAATTATGAGCAAGATCTTTTAGAAATAGAATTTAAAATAAATTCGTTATTAACAAAATTTGAACTATTTAAAATCAAAGTCAAATAATTAGTCTCATTTACTAAAAATATTTTTTTCATACTATTTTTAAAATTTAATATGTGCACTGACAATTTAGTTATCTAAAATCTTGACTTTTAAAATATTAATCATATTTCAAAAACAAAATTTTGAGAATGTTTTTAAAGTTTTTAAAATTTAGATTATAGTTTTTTTAGTAGAATCTTTAAGTATAATTTTAATTTTAAATATTAAATTATAGTTGATTCTATTAACTAGCTAACTTCACGGTTAAAACATATGTATAGGTTGAGAATTCGAATTTCTCACTCTTATATTTTTGTACTAAAAAAATTCTATTGACTAAAACACTAAACAAAGAGAGAAAAATGACTTAAAAAAAAGAGAGAAAAGTATAAGATAAATTTGTTGCCATATTTTTCGGAAGCAAATAACAATTTTTATTTTTTTATGATAAAAACAAATGACAAAAAATATATATATTTCTTTAGTACAAACAAATGACAAAAATTAAAATCGTTATAAAGATATTTTAAATTTGTTTATTTTCTTTTTCTTTTTTTCCTTTCTGAATATTTTATTAAATGTCACTTTACCATAATCTCAATTAAGGATTAATTTATTTTAAAACAACGTGACAATCCCCCCAATTATGCTCGTCCCACAAGATGCCATGTCAGCACTAATAATTAAACTTTAAACAATTTATTAAGAATCTTAATTCTCCCGCAACATATTCATAATATTAAATTAGAAAAGTCAGTTATATAATTATAAATTTGAATATGGCCAATTTTGAAAACCATTTCGGTATTTTCAAAAAATTGAGCCTAAACTTCCACCTATATATTTATTTGTTTGTTTTTTTCCGTTTAAAAACATTTTTAAGATCTCATTTAAATTTTGAAAACTAAAAAAAAATAGTTTTAAACAAATATTATTATTTTTTAAAGTTGTCTAATTCAATGGTGTTTAGAAAAATGTGAAAAGCTTATAGAGAAAAAAAAAAAAGGTAAAAATCAAGCATGATTTTTAAAAACATAAAATAAAAAATATGATTATCAAACATATTTTAACTATTTAAAAAAATTATAATTATAATTCTGAATATTAAATTTTGATTTTATGTATTAGTTATAATGACAGGATAATTAAATAAATATTAGTTGATTTGTTATAACATAAAAGACGAGTGGTAGAAAATGAATGGTCTAGACTTTGACTTGTGCTGCTTTATTGTAGATGCTTACTCTACTTTTTTTTTTCTTCCTTTTCTTTTTTCACTGTAGGTAGATCACTTAAACCAACTACCATTTGATAATCTAACATAACTAAATTGATTTAAGTATATATTCTAGATCAAAAGGTAATAGATTCGAATTATGTTTTATCTGTTGAATTAAAAAAAAACTAATATTTATTTAATAAATATGTTATATCATCAAGTAGTTAGTTAATGATATTAATGATAAAAGAAAGTGAATTTAAAAACGACATTGGCATTTTTTAAGTTTTAAATAGACATACTTATCTAAGTTTACGGATGAAATTTATAATTTATTATATTAATTAATATTAAGGGGTCAAACTAAATTATAATCATAATTATTGGTTGTCATGTGATGTGACTTCTTGTGGTGGGTTTTTTTATTTTCTATTCTTTTCTTGTTCTTTTAAATTCTTAGTAAAACGACAAAAGAAAAATCATTCTCCTTTTTAGTTTCAGAGGATGTGAATATTTTATGGTATTTAATATATATATATATATATATTTTCTTGGTAAATTAAAATTTTGATTTATGAAGTTTGGATTTGATTTTTATTTTGCCTCCCTGATTTAAAAGTAACAGTTTAACCTTTATAGTCGAAGATTTTTAATTTTTTTAGAAAGTTTAAAGTCAAAGAAATAGATCTAAATGGTCGTTGAGATTAATATTAAGTACTCAAATTATTAAACCATGATTTTTAACTTCTTATGCAGACCTATCTCCATATTTTTTATGGAATGAAACCATTGTTCCATACCAAATTTGGAACCTGGCCTTTTTCTTTCATATTTAGAACAATGAATGGCAATATGAGCAACAATGAGTAATGGTGATTCGAGATGATGTATCCTTCTTTRAGAAGGGAAGAAGAGAGAAGAGAGGAGAAAGAGAAAAAAAAAATCAAAAGTCACGTAAAGCTTAAAAATAATATAATATTAATAAACATTATAATGTCAATTAAAAATTACACCTCAACGAGTAATTGTCTTGAAGGGGATTGAAATTGAAATCTTCATTTTGAAATTTTAGGTATCAAAATAGAAACTAAATCTTCATTTTGGATTTTGAAATTCAAGCATCAAGAGTGTAATTTGCCCTTATATATATTTTTCTTTTAATATGTTCTCTTGAATTTACTTACTCGTAATTATATATAATTTTTAAATAAATTATATATTTATTTCATCATAATTCTTAAAAATAAAAAAATTCTACTTGAGGTATCAGAACAAGCTCGGGTTAATTGAGTTCGAACATAGATATAATAAATGTGGCAAATGATCCGTCTTATAAGAAAATTCTAAAAGTGAGATTTATCTTCATTTATAAACCAACCTCCAATCTTTTTTCAGCACGGAAATTCGTCATTTATTTTGGTCTTGTTCTTGAGTTGTAACCATCAAAATCCAATGTCTTGTATACTATTGGATCAAAGTTGTAAGATTTTAGAGGTTAGGTTTCCTTCCACACTTATGAGCCAATATTCTTCCCCCTCCATGACTATAGGATAAATGTAATATGATATAAAACATATTAATAATAAAAAACAATAAAAAAAATTTTTTGTGCTGGTTGATAGCTTATACATAAACTTTGAATGTCAACCAATCAAAACATAAACGTAAATAAGGGGTGTGATAAACATTTTGTTGAACTTACACCTTACCTTTTAAAAAAAAAATTGTTTGACAGATTGATAGTTTAACTAATTGACATAAGTTAATGTTGACTCTATTATTCTTATTTTTTAAGTTCAGCTTTGATCAGCTATGGACCATTTATTCAAGTTTGGATTTCTTTTTATATATATTTTTAGTACAAGTTTAGAAAGTGATTTAAGATGAATTAAAGTTAAAATTAAGGAGCTTAAACGAAAGTTAAAAAAATAAATTCCTCCAAAATTTAAGGGTCAATTATCTACGTTTATGGGCTTTCTCTCCTTTCAGCTATTGGGCTTACAAGTTTGTAAGTCCTATATAGCCCTTGGCCCACCTATAATTCAACCAGAACTCAAAGCCCAAGCCCTTGAATGACTTAGAAATAATATTTGCAAATGTAGCAATTTAAGAATTAAATTTTATAAACATGGTATAAAATAAAGTAATTGCAAAAGGAGCTAATATTATTATGTACGTATTAAATAAATCCACTATTTAAAATGATAGTTTTTTATTATCATCAAATTATTATAATAGGCATAATAGGTTGATTGATCTTGTAACATTTAATTTCACGAGTGTTTTTTTTAAGTTCACAGTATAAGAAAAAATATAAATTATTTGTCAAAGACTCGGAGAAGAGGTTAGAGGTTAATAAAAGCAAAAAATAATAATAATAATAATAATAAATAAATAAATAAATAGAAAGGAAAAGGTATATATATAATTTCATGTGTTTTTCTTTTTAGACATAATTTCATGTGTTAACTGTGATTGATTTCTTTTCTAATGTCTTACCTCGTATATTTATTTATGTTTTTCTTATTTTTGAGTTATTTCTTCTTCCAACTAGGATTTTAATGCTCTTATTGAAGGATAATGCTTAAAAAACACTTTGGTTTATATTGCTTGATAGTAAAAGTTTTAACTTCACCTCTTCTGTATTTTTTGTCTTTAGTTATTGAAAAACATTCCTAGCTTAAGAGAGATAAATTTTAACATTTTAAAAGTTAGAAACTAATTGAAAAATCATACTCAAATCTTAAATACTAAAACATCTATTTAACTCTAGTGGTCTTATGAGAACAATACCTGTTTCATTAAAASMAAAGTAAAACAATTGATCAAACAATTGGCCTATTAGCTCAGTTGGTTAGAGCGTCGTGCTAATAACGCGAAGGTCGCAGGTTCGAGACCTGCATGGGCCAATTTGTTATTGTTTTAATTATTCCCGTCACTAATGTGGTAAGATTTAACCAAATTATAGTTTTTTAAAATATAAAGCCAGATTGAAATCTAATTTTTGTTACTGTTTTATTTTGTGACAGTTTTTAAAAATATAAAGTCAAATTGAAATTAAACTCAAGTGATATTAAATTGATAATATAGCCCGTATTTGATTATAGAAATGGACAAAAGTATACTACTTTGAAAAAGTTTTAGGAATAGTGGCAGAGTTAGAATTTAGTTTTGGTAAAGGATGATACAGTAAATTTCCAAAAATTACATTGGAATTTGGTTCAATTATTGTGTATTATGATGCATGGAATGATAATAAATAATTAAGAGTAGTGTAAAGTTTCTTTATAACTTAGATTTCACTTTGGGGTTTTGAAATGGTATTTCTCACTTCCGAGTTAATTTCAGGGATAAGGTTTCCTTCAACTTTTGTTATCGAATATTCTTCTCTTTTCATGACCATAGGATAAGTGTAATACCATACTAAAATTAAAAACAATAATAAAAATATAGTATACTCAGATCGGTAGCTCATGCTTAAATTTTCAATGTCATTAAATTAAGACTTATACTTAAATAAATGGTGCCTTAGGATTTTGGATTGGTTAAGTTTACATTTTACCCATTTAAATTTGCTAAATTCAGATATTGTCTTCCTTTAGTTTGACACTTCTGTTATTCTGTAGCATGTTATTTTAATCTTTTATTCGTTAAATTTGATCGGATTTATTAGTTCGTTTATGAGCTTTTTTTAGTCGTCTTTAGTGTAAATAAGTGGTGGGCAAGGATCCAAATATTTGACAAGATTACTAATATCTGGATTAGTTGAACTAATTAGCTCATGTTGAATTTATTTATTTATTTTAAAATTAATTTTGATGAGATATTGATTGCATCACGTATTCAAGTTTATAATTCATTAACATGTAAGTTTAANAAAAAAAAAAAAAAATTCTCCAAGTTTTAAGGATCCACAATTATGTTTATGGGCTTTTTTCTCTTTTCAGCTATTGGGCTTTCAAGTTTGTAGGTCCTAATATAACCCATGGCCCATATACCTACAATTGAACAAGAACACAAAGCCCCCTTGATTTTTTTTTTGATACAAAAAATTTTGTGGCACACATGAACTAAAATTTTCTTTTGAATTACTTGGAAATAATATTTGTAAATATAGCAATTTAAAAATCAAATGTTAGAAACATGGGATAAAATAAAGTAATTGCTACAAAGGTAGAGAAAGAAACGTTAGAGAAATAAATAATAGTTAGAAATAAAAAGAATTAAATAATAAGGGAGATAAATTTTAGAGGAATAAAAGTTAGAGAATGATAAATTAATATTTCCAAAAAAAAAATTGAGATACGTGAATTTTATAGAGAGAAAGAGATACATTTAGAGTGAGAAAAAAAAAAGATATATTACAAAGAGGAAGATAAGTAGATTCCAATAATAATAATAATAATAAATCGTTAGTGTTTTGACCTCTAAAATAAAAAAAAATAAAAAAAATAGTAGTGTTTGGTTATAATTATTTATAGTGGTCTTTAAAAACTTTTTAAAATTGTTCAATTATAATCAAAAGTGATTCAAAAAATTAAAAAAATACATAAAAATGCTGCTTTTAGGTGACATTTAATTAGTTTTCTTCTAAAATGGTTTACAAAATAAATGTTTTACTTAAAATTTTTTTAAAAGCATAAAAAGTTCACTCTTAAGAGATTAATAATTTTTCTAGGTTACAATCAACTATTACTTGTTTAAATTGTAGTATTGTACCAAAAAAAAAAAGATAAAAAACAAATCTTTTCAAAATTGTGACGTTCATTGATTGGGAATTCTCTTCATCGTTATATGGAAAAGTAGCAAATGTTTAGTATCTAATAATCAATGATTAGGGTAGTGACTAATCCGAGCATACTGCAATGAATAAAATACTTATTACCATTTTTTACAAATTTGTTAATAACTTTAAAATTTCACATCTTATTCTATTGGTTTTATTTGATTATTAAAAAACATTCCTTACCTAATAGACGAATTTGAAACTTGAAAAAAAAGTTAGAAAATAAGTTAAGAAAAACTATTAAACGATTAGGTACTAAAACATATTTTTAGGCGCCAACCTAACATAACTCAATTGGCTGTTAAGACATATATCTCTAACAAAAAAGTCTTGAATTCGAATCTCCACCGGGATACGTTGTTGTATTAAGAAAACATCTAATTAAACACCACATGCATGAGAACAATATTTGTCTTAATAAAATATAATGTAGATAATTAATTTATCAACTGGCCTATTAGCTCAGTTGGTTAGAGCGTTGTGCTAATAACGCGAAGGTCGCAGGTTTGAGACCTGTGATTCTTTAGTCGGAGATAAATACTTTAACATCTGAGTTATAATACTAATCATTTTAATTTATATGTTTGTTATTTTCGTGATCTTTCTCACAAACTAATATATAAATCATTCCATTTTAAAAAAATGTCTAATAAGTCTTTAAATTTATATTTTAGGGTTAGATAGACTCTAATTTAACTTAATTTGATTTTGGTTATATTTGCCTTGTAGCTCAAGTTATTAACATAAACACTTTTAGGGTTASATAGGCTAATGCCATTTGTAAACCCAAACCAAATTGAAAAAAGAGTCTTTCAAATCATATATATATGTGTATACGCGTAGTGTGTGTGTGTGTATATATATATATATATATTTCATGATTATTAGTTGTCTAATTGTCTGCTATGTCATACTAACTTAGTCAAAATTGATCTAATGAATATAATATGTCACATATAATAGGGAAATTAAATGGAGTAAAAGTAAAAATCAAAATTTCAGAGACGCAAACTTTTCAAAATTCAAAGATTAGAAAAATTGACACGATGCTAAAAGTATGTATAAGAATATCATATATTTGATATTCAAATAATATTTATAAAATGTGAGAAAACTAAAGAAAAGAATACAACAGTAATTGAATACTAAATTGAATGGTGTACCATATTACTATATTACTAAAATGTTCCAATTAGTATTACGAAAGATGATCAAACTGAACAATAAAATAATATTACTTAGAAACTTATTTAAAAAATAATGCGTCGTTATTTTTTCAAGAGATGACCTATATATATAGCATTATATGTTGTCTTTAGAGACGAGATGTAGTCATACCATGTTGTTTTTTTAAGGTGTATATATATATAGTGTCTCTATGACTATAGATTGGATATTGATGCCTTAATTAAGTAGTTGACTATGTTTAAATTCGTGCCAAATAACATTTAAAAAAAATTATTTTGGGGAGGAAGATAGAATTTTAATTTATTTTGTCAAAAAAAAAAGATAGAATTTTAATTTATAATTGAAGTAAATAAAATAAATTATATTAATAAAGTAAGTATAGTATTATTTAAAAGGAAAAAATACTTAGTAATTACAATTTTTTTAAAAAAGTATAGTTTTTAATAATTATTCATTTAAGAATTAAGAATTATTTTATTTTAGGAGAGAAGGTAAATTTTAATATTGATTAAGAAAAGGTAAATTTTAATAAGTAATATTTATTTAAAAGAAAAAAATTGCAATATAGTTTTTCTTTAATTTATTTTAGTCAATATGAACTTAGCTTAGCGGTAATTGGTATTTATCATCTGACCAAAAGGTTATGACTAATGAGTTYCAATCTCTCCCTCCAATTTACTCTACTAAAAAGTTTATAGGAATATTTAGGAATGGATCTCCACCCATAGTTTTAAATATTCGTCGACACGTGGACGTTTCCATCAATATATCCATGTTTCCATGGGTTCGACATCGACATGAAGGATGAATCAATATTTCCATCATAGTAGAAGAAAATCGACAAAATATAAAAAATATCAACAAAATGTCACTAATATATATATATATATATATATATATATATAATTAATATTAATTATTTTTAACTAATTAAGAAATGAGAAAAATGTTAATATGTTAATTTAAATATTTTTTACGAATTTTTAATTTTTCTAATTTTTACTGAAATATTCGTCGACAACATTTTATTGATATTTATATTATGAAATTGAGACCCCGACATTTTCTCGACATTTAAAACCTTGTGTCCACCCACCTTCGATATTAGAAATTTCCATCCTACCCTCAACTTTTCTTAAAAAAAAAAACTTTCCTATTAGAACAATGATGGTTCCAAAATTGAAATACACAGCCGTGTTGTTCCCACCATTAACCCGAAATTAAAACCACATTTCTAAAATGATTCAAACATTTGTGTTCTATCTTTATTTTTCTTTTTCAAATTTAATGCTATTCYTCCAACTCAACCAAAAAACAACATTAAAATTAATTAATTATATTTTATATTAAAAACTATACAATTCTATGTTTCAGAAAAAGCTAAATAGACCCATTTTAGGACATTTTTTCATAAATTCAATCCTGCTTTTAATTTTGGTGGTTATCTTTCTTTTTACTCCTTTAATTTTTCATCAAAATTCTAGCCAGTTAATTAAATATCAAGTTAATAAAATAGTTTTGGGACCAAAGTTTTAGCAAAATTAAACTGAATTTAAGTATGTTAATTTAAAATAGTTTGAGTACATTTATAATACATTAAAGAAGAAAACACAAAAAAGTATGTTAATAGTATGGTAGGTGGGAGTAGTGAAACCCTAATGGAATCAAGAATAATCTTGCTTTCATATTCACTAATTTAAGTTGGCAGCAGTAACACATGGTTTTTGTTTCAAAATGTGAGGAAATTAGTGTAAACCCAATAATTAAGGATCTTTTGTTTTTTTACCCTATAAATACAACGCCATCATATTCTTCTTCCACCCCCTCTATTCTCTCACTCACTCTCTCGGGCAATCAAATAATCATGGGGCTCTCCTAAATTCTCCTTCCGACCATAGATTCAAGTTGGTTGGTGATGGAGGGAACAAAAATACGGTTAACATGTTTTCTCGGTCCGATGTCAGCAAGGGGCTGTATTTGGCCAAAGTGGGAATCAGTTAGCGCCCCTTTGAAGTGGTGGGAATATTGCTCAAGCTTCAGCTGGACCCAATGGCGCAGCAGTGCACAAATCGCTTTCTATAGCACTCACAAAAGTTAAACCCATTGCCTCATTCACTTACACTTGTGATTTTGCCCAATGCATAAAATTCCCTACCTCGATGTGTACTGATTGGTAGCTTAATGAATACAACAACAAACACAGGATGCCAATGGTACCTTCAGATCTAAATGTGGACTCCATCGACGCACCGAGATAGCGCTAAGCACACCGGGCCCATCCTCAACTGAGGAATCGTTGTAAGACAAAGGTGAGAGTGACATATATATTAACTAAAATTATTGAATATCCAAGATAAGAGAAGAAGAAGTAAAGAGAACATACGTGGATGGCGTTGGAACTGGATCCTCTTCTCACCAATTTCAAACTGTACGTTGAGTTCTAGAAAATTTGAACCCAAAATTCGGAGTCATGGTCATCTGAGTGAACATCACATCCGTCAGTAGGCGGAACAAGGCCAGTGCCGTTGAGGAAGGAATGAGGATGGGACCCGATGTGCTCATCGCTATTTCGGTGCTCGCAACCCTTACGCCCTGCATGCTCAGTTGATACTCGCGGTCGGTGAAATCCACATTCGGATCTGAAGGCACCATTGACATCCCGTATTTGTTGTTGCATTCATGAAGCTACCATCATCGTCAGCACACGTCGAGGTAGGGAATTTTATTCATTCCGCAAAATCACAAATGTAAGTGGAGAGTCAATCGGGTTCTATTTTTATGAGTTATGCGGAAAGTAATTTGTGCACCATTGGGTCGAGCTAATGCTTGAGTTATTCCTACCACATTCCCACTTTGACAAAATATAGCCCCTTACTCACGTCGGACCGAGAAAACATACTAACCATACTTTTGTTCCCTTCGTCACCAACAAACTTGAATCTATCATCCGATGGAGAATTCAGACGAACGGTACCATGAGAATTAGCAATAAAAATATGAGCACCATGGAGAGAGAGTGAGGGAAAGAGCGGGTGGAAAAAGAATATGATGGTTGTGATTTGCAACCTACACAAACCCACAATTAAGTTGTATTTATAGGGTAAAAAAGCAAAAGATCCTTAATTATTAGGGTTTCACACCCACCTACCATACTATTAACATACTCTTTTTTGTTTTCTTCTTTAGTTATAAATGTACTCACATGGGTGTGGGACATGGACATTCCTTCTTTTTATTAATTGATTTGAAATTCCCCGCTCTAATTTCAAATATATATACATACATTTTATCTGTCAATATTAGAGGTGAGAAATCCAACTCACTATTCTTTTTATCAAAAATAAGTACGTTAAGCAGTCGAACTATACCCAGGTTTCGGATCCAAATATGTTACTATATGCTAAATTGTATGAATTCAACAAATTTATTTATGGGGCAAGTAATATATTTTTCTCATTAAATTGAAACATAAAAGCATTTTCAAACTCAATTAATAAAGTTTATTTTGACATTACCATATCACCATTTCGACAATTGTTTAACCTTTTGTCATAATAAAATTTGATTTAAGAAATTCAATACACGAAAATTAAAAAATGATAAAAACACGACTAATAACAAAATAAATAATTTTATATCATTAAATGACCTATTAGCTAACATGAGGCGTGAGGGTAAGGAACAATATCAGATTTATATAATTTTTTTGCTTCTTTGTTAATACAACACATTTTATAAAATATATATATATATATTTGTTATATGTGAAATCATAAGAGTAGATCATATAATTGTACGAGTTTTACAATTAATTGAATTTATGGCAAGTTATGATTGATTATACATTTTAAAAATCATTCATATTAATATATTATATTAAAAAGCATTATTAATAAAAAGAACTCATTTCTTTAGTTTTTTTTTTTTTTTTATAAATCATAATGTTCTCCATCCCCGCCATAACCTATTTGATCTCTACTCATAATTTGAGGAATATTATGATGTTCACATTATCATAGTCATAGCCAATTAACAGCTAACCAAGAAATTAAATTACCGCAAATTTCTATAAAGAAAAATACTTGGTTCCTTGAAGTTTAGGAGAAAATTCTTCTTTTTGAATTTTTGCATACTGTTCCACCTTAATTTTAAAGAGCTAATTGTCACGTCTCTTTGATGAAATCATACCCATACGCTTTAATTTAATTAGAGAAGAAAAGTTTGAGGCCTGAGCATGAGGATAAGGACGTAGGAAGTTTTATGGAAATTTCTTTTTGGAAGAAGACTAAAATATTCTTGTAATTGTTTGTAATTAATGATTTATAAGGGAGGGGAGGGAAGTTTGCTTAAATGTGTAGGACTTGCTTTATGAGTGTAGTAATGGGAGATTCCAATTTTGCAAATTCATAAACCACATCACGTGGTGGTTAGGTTGTCAATTTTACTTTCAATTTTTTCTTGTTTACTAATATGTATTTGAGAAGAGCATTGTGCTAAAGATTGTGAGTTCGAGATTATCCTCACTTCCCCACTAACAAACATATAAAACGGTGTCGTCCTACTAATACCCAATTAAACTAAGTGAAAGAAATTAAATAAGCTAAAACGTTGTGATCATTTCTACCAACTTGGTATTTACTGAAACCACGTTGTACTTGTAACATTATTGTGTAGTGTGTTTGAGTGGTTGTTTGGTTACTTTCTATAAAAATCATACTTCACCAAAACCCACGTAATCTTGTCTTGCCATCTGTGGATAAAACTTGTAGTAGGAATAGCCTACACCAGCTCAAGCTTTACCTGGACCCAATGTGAACCGTACGTGCTCAAATGTTTCGAGCAAATGCCGTTGGACCCAGTG
>NW_019104495.1:2963410-2976004 GCF_001995035.1 Momordica charantia | reverse complement strand
GGCGGGTGCTTCTTTGTTGGGATTCGACTTTCGAGGCCGATTTTTTCCCTCTCTCTCTCTCTCTCTCTCTTCACAAATTGTATATTATATTATGGTTTTATGAAAAACAGTTACGGTAGTTTGTTCACTTCAATTTCATACTTCTTTTTAGTGATTTAATTTCAATTACATTTGCGTTTTCAAAAATAATAAATAAATAAATAATCAAGATAATTGACATATATCTCCGACGGATTGTGAGTTCTACCCCACTCCCACATGTTGTACTAAAAGAAAAAGTAATAAATAAAAATCAACTACATTCTCATACTCATTACTAATGAGTTTCATTTATTTATATAAAATATGGTTTTGTCGAGATTCAAATATAGTCTTATATTGATCAATAGTTCAACGATTAAAGGCACCTAAGTCTGACTAGAAGGTCGTGAATTCGAATCTTCTACCCTCACATGTTAGTGTTAAAAATAAAGTCTTATATCAGATGAAAAAGAAATTTGTACTCYACCTAATTTTCCTTCATAAATAATTCTTTAATATTGTTAGATCTCATATCACTTTTTAATCATGTTGATGTCTCTCATAATGAATAGAAGTAATATTCATATGGTACGACTATCACTATATTATTTTTTGAAATCGTTAACAAAAAATAGATAGATTTTTTTTAAAATCCCTTAATTTTATGATTCGTTTCAAAACTTTCAATATGTTGTTGGGCCTTTCATATAAACATTTCAAAAATACCTTTTGAACAAACATCTATTAATATTTTGAACATAAAGTTTTTTTTAGTACAACTTTTGAACCGAAAGTTGACATAGTAAAATTTGAAACGACATGACAATTAAGATGAAAGGTTCTTCCACATTTACTTTTCGTTCACCTACTTAATTTTACCCTAAAAATTTCTTCATCCATTGTGAACTACCAAATTTTGCCCTAATTCTTTTTTAAAAATGATAGTTTCTTCAACATTTCCTCTTTTTTCAAACTCAATCAAGACAAGTTTACACGTTAATTGTCACGTCGTTTTAGATTCTGCTACGTTAACTTTCCATTCAAAAGATTATCATATCTTTACTTTTTAGGAAAATTTATGGATAGTATTGGAACGTTTAAAAGGATAGAGATATTTTTTAAACAAGGGTAGAGTTTAAAGGTAATTTTTAAAATCAAATGCAAATATTACCTTTACCACATTAGCTTTTCCATTAAATATGAATAAAACAAAAGTTTAACCATCAAATGGGACAAAATGTAAGTTTCAAAGTGTGCAGTTTTTTGGTTAAAAAAAAGTGAAACATTTGCAAGATATTATTAGCCATTTCATCTAATTATAATATTTCAACTTTATGGGATAAAGGAAAATCATTTGGGCAATTTATCCTCAATTTACTCAATTTAAAAAACAACCATTTGGCAAACTTCTTAGAGTAGATTGTCAAAATCAAAGGAAATCTTCAAAAAATTGCAGCATTTTGATTGATTACATCAACAGCAGAAGACATCTTAGGATGAAAGTTGAATCACAACCTATTTCTATTCTTCCTTAAATTATGACTAACCAAGCAAGCTCAAGCTTTTTTTACTCCAAAATCATGAGCCTACTTGGTAAGCCACTTCTTTTTTCTTTTTTCAAAATTATTCTCAACCACAACGGCTATGCTGTGCTATGCTTATGATTCATCTGTCATTCCAAGCTGCAATCTTGACTCATAAATGGATGTAGCCCTCAACTATTGGGGTTGGGGCCTCGAAACATCGAACGATGAGTTGATGTAGCTTCAAGACCGAACCTCGGAAGGCTTCATATTCGCACCATCCATTTCAAAGCTGTGGAGAAAAACAAACCAACTTGGAAATGTAACTATCAAGACAGGGACGACTGACATGCCAATTCCTTGGATAGCAGATAGGTGAAGGTGAAGTTGTGAGGTATCCGCTCAATACTCTTCCACATCTTCTTCTGTTGCTGCTGCTGAATGTCGTTTATCCGCCCCTTGGGCCTTAAATGCTCCACAATGTCCTCCAAATCTTCCAGGCATAATCCTGAGTCCTTGGCAAAAGACTCTACAAGCTTTGGGAGGAGAATCCTCTGCCCTTTGTGTGTCCTCAAATTTGAAAGGATGTAGTCTTCTTTTGCAACCTCCAGCTCCTCATTCACCCTCTTGGCCGTATAGATTCGAACCTGCGTAAAACGACAAGCAGCAAGTTCAAAACCGTCCTGAAACTGGTTTCAGCTAGAAGCTTGGATTGACTTCAGTACTAGAATGTTTTAACATAGTTAAATGTACCGCAGGGTCAGAATGGCTTCCGCAACATAGAGCAAAGTACAACCGAGGTTCGGGGTGGTTGATCGCAAAGGATTTCCGAGCATCGTTAACTTTAAATTTTGTTTTCGAAGAGAGGAACAGGTGCAGCCACTAATCAAGCAGCAAATCAGTCAGATATTGAATGAACTGACATTGATGATACAAATTCAGATAACAGAAACATAATTCCGAGATTATAATAACCTGTCCCGAACGAGGCAAGTGGCACCCGAGAATTGAGCTTTGTATCATATCTACACTTATTATGTGACCTCCAACATTATATGCAGCCTTGAAAGTGGAGCAGCTAATGAGAAAGAAGTATTTATGCCATCTTATTTTGGTTGATTGAAAGAACAGAAGATCCTCACCTTGAGTATCAAAGATGTTCTCTTCAAACTATTTTTGGGAATCCCATACTGCAAATATGCCTGTGGAACATAATAAACATTTACTTGTAAGCTTTATGATGTTATCAAATGAAAAATTATATATAATTTATGCTAAGTTTAGAACTTACATGCATAACAAGTGTGTTGTGTACATTAATCCAAAACGCGAGCTTTTCTTCATGTTTCATCGCTTTGAGATCAACTTCTTTGAGCCGATAAATAAGAGACCTGAAAACAAGGCAAGTGGAGATTTCAATAAACAATAAAGAGGATATCAAAGCCATGGCATAAGAAACAGATTGGTTTCTTTGAATTAGGAGTCACCTAAAGCCTTGGAGCATGTGGTTGATATCTGAGTCCTTCTTTCTCTCTCTAGAAATCCATTGCACCTTCAACATTGTGCAGTATGGAACACTAAATTCTTCGATGTGAAACGGGTTACCGAAATTAGAGTTGAACGATTTCTCGTAGTTCCTCATGCTCCCCAAGTGATCTTGTGAAGAAAGCTCACACATCGATGACAATGGTGAGATTGGAGAAGGATTGTTATGATTATTCATCAAAGGAGGTTGAGCAAGTTCACAGTATATTAAAGAGATGGACTTGATCATCTCCTCGGAAATCCAGTTCGGCGACTTGGGTGCTCTTTCAGGTACATGGGCTCCGAAATGCTCCCCGAGGCTCATAGAATTTGAAGCATCACTCTGAGATTGCTGAACAAACAATGTGAGATACCCTAATGAGAAAGAGATGCATATTCTAAGTTCCATCTTGTCCAAGATGTATCAAGATCAAGTTAGTTACCTCCAGCATTGATAATGGAAGGGAATGGTATGAATCTACTGCTTTGGCCACAGACTTTGACAGAGGGTAGTTTGTAGATGAACCGGGTGATCGCCGCAAAAGAGATGAATAACTACGATGCAAGTGTGACAGCTTCTCAGGTTCCTCGACTTCATTTCTTCCTTTTGATTGATTGCCAAATGAAGTTTGAGGTGACACGATATGGTCGGAATGAATGAAAGAATGTTTGTGTTCTCCCTCTATCACAAAAAGAGGCCCAGAATAGGATTCAAGTCTATCATCCATGGTTGAAGAAGAGGACACTTGTTGCTTGAATGTTCTACGGTATAACGACAGAAGATACTTTTCCAAGTAAACGACTTCTAACTCCAAGACCGCGATTTGCTTAATCAGTTCCATTGCAGCCTGAAATCGATGAGAACTAGTAAGACTGTGCACACATCACCTTGAAGCATTTGATGGAACAACAAAATGAATTGGTCAAGCATATGAGTACTCTCAAGGATCCACATACAACAATACAACCAGATAAGATTACAGGAATCAGTAGGAAGTTTGGCAGGAAGTTACCTTTGGGATCGAGCTTTCGGTTGCCGAATCAAGTGAGGGAGGCTGAAAGTTTATTGCCTTCTCCAAGGCGTGGCGAATGACAAATTGGCTCTGTAGTTGTTCTTGAAGCTGTTGAATCTGCAGAAAAAGAGCAAACAACATGTTCTAAATACAAGAATAACTTGCAGAATATAAAAGAACAAGTCCGATCTGACCTAGAAATTTGATTGAGAATGTGTCTGGTTACATGTCAAAAATATAAAAGATCTTGGAGTGTTTGGTTACATATCAAAAATTATCTCCAAAGATGTTGAAATGCATACAAGCACTTTAATAAGGCAATTGGGATTAGTCTTTCTATCACAAGTGTTAGCAAAACCATTTCGCTTAAAAACATTACTCCTAAATAATCCATGATGCAGGCACAGACGTGTTTTAAATACTAAAGTATAGGCTATAGGAATATCGAAAACGAGCTCGATCCAACCCTGAAGTTCAATTGAGAATGTGTTTGGCTACATATCAAAAGCACTTTTCAAAATTATCATAGTTTTCAGTCACATATCAAGAAAGTATTTCCAAAGACTCAAAAACTGCTTCACACTTGGAATTAGTCTTTCTATCAAAAGTTCTAGCAACAAAACCATTTCACTTAAAGACATTACTCCAATTTCTTATCATTCTGATTCTTGGCAAGTAAACGGGGCCTTAACGAAACTTCTAGAAGACAGAGCCAATACAAGCTTAGTAGATTATTCAGACAACTGTTTTGACAAGTCCAAGGTTTCACCATACCTCCTGTTTCAATGAATTCTGAAGAACATGACTATCAGGGAGTTGCTTTTTCTTGGCTTCCAAATAGGCACCAGCGTGTTCCATTTCCTAAGATGAAAAAGAATCCATAAACACCTCCCCCCCTTTATACAGAATAAGCAGTAGAAAAACAGTAAATTTCAGTACTACAAAAACTTCATTACATAAAAGAGCTAATGTTTTCTATGAGAGTCAACCATGGCAGACAAGACACATAAAACAAATACGGTTCGAAGCTTCTTACAGAAGCATCGTATGTTCTTACCATTCCTTGTCGGTACGAAGCCATCAGAAGAGGAAGAAGGAAGAAGAGGAGGAAGCAGATGGGGTTTTTTCTCTCATTTCTTCAGAACCAATAAAACTTGCAACAAAGGAGAAGAAGAGTCTGATTCGACGATTGGGTTTTCCAAAAAGTTGCTTTCTAAGAACTTTTTTTTTTCCTTTTTTTGGGATTACAGAGACAAAAAAAAATGGGGTTCTTCCTTCTGAATCAATCTCAAAAACAAGCACTGAAACAGTATTAAATGCGGTACGACAATGGCTCCAGATATCGACAAGCGCCAAAACAGAGAAGCAGCATCACAAACGAAACGTCCAAAGCAAATTAATGTTGAGAGAATAATGAACACTGTTGGCAAAAAACCAGAAATCTACTGTGGTGGAGCGAGACTGCTCAAAGGAGACAAATCAATCAAATGGGGTTTACTTTGATTTATATGATTCAAATCAAGAAAGATAAAAATTGGGTTTTTTTTTTTCAACGTTTGAAGGATACGAATGGTTGAGTTTAAAACATTTTTTGGTTTTGGTTTTTGAGAACAATGATCAGTCACTTGTAAAGATTAAAACTTTGATACCTTGAAATCACCCCTTTCATCACAAGTCAAAATAACATATAAACCCATTTTTAAAGGAGGGTGAATCAAACATATTTTTACGAACATTGCGGTATTCAACCCACCACTAAATTTTTGACAAATTAGAGGGAGGAACATAATAATAATAACAAAGGTATTGGTTGGTTACGATTTGACAAGGATCGAATACTTGGTCGAATGTCCAGTACAATAGATAGCAGGAGTTTTTGTTTTGACTCCCGATGGATCTTCAACTCCAAGAACTCCAAAGCCATACTCTAACTCGCTTCCATTACTCGATGAGATGATGGAAATTCCTTGCACGTAATTAAGAAAGCCATTGAAATATGATTGAAACACTAAACAACCACCATCCAAAGCGACTTTTTCTTTTGTTTAAGGAAAAAAAAAAACTAAATTGTGGGTATAAGTATTTGTTGGAAAGGAAACAAATAACTCTACTAAACAATCTTTTTTATACTATTAAGCTAACTTTTTTTTGTCCATATTGATATCTTTTTAGTTCATATTTCTATAGATTCTTGTTTTTGATATAAATGGGGGTATGAATCTTCATTTTTGAAGTGGCAAAACAAGAACAAGAAGGTGATGGGTGAAGGAAAAGACCAAAAAACAGGACAAAAAACATAAAAGATGTCCAGTTTTATTGGTCCGAGTAGTCCCTTGTCTTAGAAAGGCACATTAGCTTTGGCCTTGAAGCTTTTTGCATTGCATTAAAAGAAGGAAACCAGTTGGTGGATTTTTTCCTTTTTCTTTTTTTTTTTTTTCTTTTTTGGATGAGAAGTTGAAAGGTAAATCTTACAAGCAACAACAAAGTGACAAGATAAAAGGGAAAACAGCAAGCTGACTTGGACAAATCATTCAAATTTTAGTCATTTTAATCTCTTTTTCTTTGTTATTTATTTGTAAAATACAAAGCCAAAATTGAGCCAGTTTGAGCTGGCTTTCTTTTTACACATTGGTAGCTGTGTGTAACAGCTCCTTTCCATAAAGATAAGCATCATATATAACTCAAACATGTTCTTCGAGACGTTTGACTTGTGATTTTAATAAGGTCGAGGTCCTGTAATATGTTGTTCGAAAGGTAATTTGTATTTGGTACGTGAGTTCATGATGTGGAAGATAAAGGTATATTTTAAGATTGGATTTGCATAACTTTGTAGTTTGTGGGATTAATAATCTAATAGCGAAAAATAAACAAATTCATATATCAAAAATTAGGCTCAACTTTTTAAACTCAATTACATAAATTTAACATGTGATTCAAATACCTTTCTAAGAATTATTTGTCTTTTTAGGAGGATTCAAAATTTTAAAAGTAAGAATGCTTGAGAATTCGGATGCTTAAGTATAGCCAACCCTCCAAATGTATGGAGACCGAACCTTCACCTCGAATAATGAGATAGGTGTCTCATCCACTAAGCTATACACTAATTAATTCAAAATTTATAGTTCAATTTGCTAAAATTAAAAGTTTAAGCTATCAACCTAAGCATAAAAGGATTAAGTATCGGGAACATTTTCATGCCTACAAAAGATAAGATTTCCACCACTCTAGTCCTAGTCTTATACTCTTTATAGCTCAATCTGATTAAAAGATTATGAGTTCGAATTTGATATTGTTGTTTGCAAAAAAAATAAAATTAAAAGGGTAAAAAGTGAATTTTTGTCGTATTATTTTCAAAGAAAGAAAACTGAAAGTAATAATTTGGTGTAGGTTAGGCATTTTTTTGACTTGGCGTTTGAATTCAAATTATCTTTAATGATCTTCTTCTCCTGCATCGATCACATACAAACTTTTTTTTCAGAAGTGGGTGGCAATGGCAACAAGAAGAGAATAAATAACAAAAAATTTCTTCCACAAATCACAGCCAATAATTCATAAACGTAGAATATTTACAATTTTAGATTCTCAAACTTGCCAAAACTCAATCATAATTGGTATATATTTTTTGAGTTCGATCATCGATCTCACATGTTGTACTAAAAAAATACTTTGGTATTTATTACGAGGTTCTAAAAATCACGATCCATAAAGAAAAATTACATAGATTTCTGTCCGTAAAAAATACTCTATGAAATCAACCCAAGTTAAAATTAGATATACTGTTATCCTCCATTGGATAATGGTGGAGTGGCCAAGGCAACGGACTGTACATTGAAAAACAAAAGGAAAAAACCTCGAAAGGGCTGAAAGTTGAAAGCAAAACACTGCATTATTGCTAAGGCAAAATGGCCGATTTCCACTGCCTAATCGCCATCAAAGATGAAACACGTCCTTTTTTTTTTCCTTTTCTTTTTCTTACCACTTTTCCCGGAAAATTTTTTATTTGACCCTTTTTTGGGGATTGGGTTTTCCGTTCAGTTTCTAGTGAAAATTGCATGTGCTAGGGAAAACAGATTCACACCATTTTGTTGGAGTTAAGAACCGTTGTGATGGTTTAGTTGCGGAAGAAAATGTCCCGATGAACTTTTATTTCTTTCGAAAAAAAAAGTAGGTTACAATATATTAGAGTAAAATTGAAATTAAAAAGGATAAAACTTGGCTCCGACTTCGTCTTCACTACAATTAAATATTTGACAACTAATTATTTTTAAAAAAATATTTTTGTTTTTACGTTTCTCTCTCTTAGTTGTCAAATATTTAATGGTGGTAAGGACAAGGTTCAGCCAAGTTTTATCCAATTAAAAATAGTTGATTTAGAATGTGTTTAATGGGTGTATAAATTTTTAATTTTATATCTAATAGATAACTTTGAAAGTACTTAATAAGTCAAAATGAGCAATAATTTAGCGTTAATCGGCATATATGTCAAAGTAAGTTCGATTTCCACCCCACGTGTTATACTAAAAAAGAAAAAGTATCTAATTAAGATCCCTAAAGTTTTAATTTTGTGTCTAATAATTTCTTTTTTTTAATATTTATTAGATACAAAATTGAAACTTTACGATTTATTAGAGTTCATGAACATAGATATGAAATTGGAAGTTTATGATGTATTAAATACATTTTAAAGTTTTAAAGATTTATTAGATTAGATTTAATGTATAAACTTAAAAAAATACCAAAGATTAATTTTGCCTAATACACTTTTAAAGTTGATGAATATAGATAGGAAATTGGAAGTCTATGATGTATTAAATACATTTTAAAGTTTTAAAGATTTATTGGATTAGATTTAATGTATAATCTTAAAAAAATACCAAGTTGAATGGCTAAGAAAAAATAAAGAACAGTGACATTGTTCCAATCTTTTAATTTTGGAAAATATTGAAGTTTCACTGTTTTCATTTTTTTTTTAATTCCATTTGATAATATATAAATTATAATGAAATAAGTTAAACAATATTTTCAAGACTAAAAGGGTGCAACTTTAAGGATGAGCCCCATGAGGGTGAAAATGTCAAATAGGTTACAGCAGAAAGTTTCTCTGTTCAACAAACTTCTCTATATATTGAAACAATATTGAAACCATGGATCAAGGAAGAAGGATGATGGTGAACAACTTTAGCTAGAGCATCGGGTGCTATATTCAAAAATCTTTCTATATGCAGGTATGAAATTGTAAAGAAAAATTGAGGTCTCTAACCAAAAGAATCCCCTCTCGGATTGCAAGAAGCTCTGCTTTCAAATGGGCGGAGAAATTGATGGGTATACTTTCAGTCTTGATGACCACTAAATTTCTAAAAGAATTTCGAAAAATAAGTCCTATACTCGTACCTGTCACAAGAAACATCCATGTTCAGTTTTATTAAATTAGAAGGCGGAGGCTGCCAATATGATGGAGCGACCGTTTTGTAACATTCTTATTTCTCGTATCCAAATTTCTAAAGAAATTTAAGCATTTTGCAACTAATTTTGTTTATTGTTTCTTATTATTTGTTCCAAAACATAAACAAAAAAAAAATGTTATATCATACTTGAATTCATTTATGTTTGAGCCGTGTAATTCATTTTTCTTAATGAAACATAAACAAGAAATAGAAATAGAAATGTTACCGAACGATCCTATGTTATTGTACTTGTGTGAAGTCTTTAGTATACTTGAAAATCCACCCACTGATCTCAAGTAAGAAATAAGTTAAAACAATTATTGATTTTAGCTAAAATAAAAAAGAAAGAAAAAACAAATATATATATATAATGCATACTTATAATTATTTTATTAATAATTAAATTTATAACCTGCCTATTAAAACTATTTTTCCTATTAAGACCAATAAAATTTAATGTTATAAAAATATATTGACTAATGAATTATAAAAAATTAAAAAATTAAATGATTAAAATAGTATTTAAACCAGAAACAAAACCATGAAATTTCGCACAGAAACAAATTAGAAGTCTGCAGTGGCAGTGTTTAGATTTCACAAATCGATGAGATTATTGCTAATTAAGATTCTTAGAAAGAAATATATATTCTTTTTATTTTCTTTCTCGAGAAAGTCAGCCACCAAGGCACCAACTTCAATTTTTTTTTTCCCGAGAAACAAACAGACATACTTGAATTATCTGATAGGACAAGAAAAATAAATGGACAGAACACGAACTCATTAGAAAAATCAGTGCAATGTGAGAGCTAAGCTAACTTCAATAATAATTACAAGATTAAAATAATCAAAAAAAGAAACAAGATGCTTTTAGTTTTCATTAATTAATCTTGGAAATTCATTGACGTTTGTGAAGCATCCAATCCTTTTTAATTGAAAACAATTTCAATTATTTCAATGATTGATTTATCGTTTTCGTATGGTAAAAAAATTTAGTAGGATAATTTTAAAAAGAAAAGGGAAAAAAGAAGTTAAAATAAAATATATGTATCAATTTATAAATTTGAATACTTCACTTCCTCAATTGAATTATTTCTAAAAAAATAAAATTTTATTTTTAAGTATCGATCAAGTGACATGTGAATAGTGGTAATGGAAAATTTTAATAGGAATACCAATTTTAAATTATTATTTATTACCTGTGAGAGTTGAAATTATTCCACCTTTTGGTGAGGAAATTATTTATTACATGTTTATTGTCAATCTCTTATTTGGTCCTTTTTATATTTATAATAACAACCTGTATAAAATAAAAAAGGAACTACAAAATTGTTTTACCAAAAAATTTAAATTTTCACATTGAAATCCTAAAAAAAAAAAGAAGGTTTGCTAGTAATAAAGACTTGTTAATTGAAGAAACGTAATCCATAGACCAAGAACAAAAATATATATTTAATCAAATAATTTTGTATTTTTCCATTCTTAAATTTTTTCTATTTTGTTCTTATACTTTTGATTTTAGTTAATATTTATTTTGGCTCGTATTGTCAACATTTATTTATTTTAATCCATATACTTTTGAAACGTGTTGAGGAGGGGATTCGAACAAAGACACGCCGATTTGAAAATTGAATTTCAATTTGGACACACCCGATGGGACTCGAACCCACAATCGCTTGATTAGAAGTCAGACACCTTATCCATTAGGCCACGAGTGCTTCTTTTTCTAATCACTATCAATTTTAATTTAATTTCTATATTTCTAAAAATTTTCATATAATTAATTCATATGGTTTAGCTGTATACTTCACACGTTGTTCAATTTATTACCATATTATATATGTGACACTTATTTTTTTAATTAAATTGTACCGATCTCGCAAATCATCCAAATTATCTTACTAACATGAAAATTCACTCATTATCCTTTTTCTTATTTAACCCTAAACTCTAATACAACCGACTAATATAGTCAATAAATTCCAAGGACTAAATTAAAGCTTTAAAAATCGATTAAAAGCCAGACGTCTTATCCATTAGGCCAAGAATGCTCGTTGATTTGAAAATCATAAAAACTAAGAATGAGTTTGGTTAATGATTTGAAAACAGGGATTCAATGGAAACATTGTTGTATTCCTTTTTTCCAAATATGTTTCGGAGTAGATTTGAAAATTGAATCTCAATTTAAAATAGACAAATTTAATATGTTTTGATAATATATTAGTAAGTCATTGGTTACCAACTAAATGTTTAGTTTGATCTAAAATATTATTAATTTATTTATTAACGTTAATGTTATAAATTTTATTAGAATTGGTATTTTACAATATTATATAAATTATAATCTATTATATTTCACTGGTTTTAATTTTAACATAAATGAAATGAGTTTATAACATGAAATAACGTATTTCTCAAAGTTTTTATCTGATGGATTCAAAATCCAAAAATACTGAAAACGTAAAAAAAAAAATTTATTTTTAGAATTCCAACTATTTGACAGAATCTGAAAACAATTTTCGAAAACAATCCTGCATTCCTTAAATTCATTTGATTTAGTGAATCTGAAAATAAATTTAGAAGAAAATGATAAAAATAAAATTCCTAAATTTAAACACTCTCAAAAGATTATAGGAGTCAAATAAAAGAATTATAATAGAAGTGAGAGAGAGGGCGAGGGAGGAAAAAGAAAAAAAAGGAGACAAGAAAATGGTAAAAATAAAATTCCCAAAATTTAGAAGATTACAAGTCATATAAAAGAAATGAGAGAGGGCGAGGAAAAGAATAATAAAAAAGGGACAAAAGAAACACGCCCGGTGGGATTCGAACCCACAATCAAGCGCCTTATCCATTAGGCCACGAGCGCTTGTTGTTTTTTTAGATGTTTTTAAATTATATTTAATCTCTTTCTCTTTTGATTCGTGACAAATTTTCAAGTTAAAGAGGCAAAAATGGCCCATGCAGGTTTCGAACCTGCGACCTTCGCGTTATTAGCACGACGCTCTAACCAACTGAGCTAATAGGCCAATTGATAATTTGTTTTATTTTGTATTTTTTTGTACAATTTCTAAA